>JAHDVE020005245.1:0-309278 GCA_022606495.2 Halesus radiatus | reverse complement strand
TAATGTCAAATCAAAATGATTTTCATTATCTATGGTCGAATGCTTTGAATCTGATCACCGTGTGGTGCATACGCGCAGAGAAATATTCAATTAAAACAGAAATTGATGCTTTTTTCCATCGCATTGGCCATAATATTATAATCTTGCAGTGAAATACTCTATATTTAGTAAAATCTCTTTTATATTCTCTTAAAATGGTCGTTATAAACACATTTACCGTGCCGGTTGACGGTGTCGTCTTGGAGCAAGCTGAAACAACCGCCTATTTGAATGATAAAGAAATAGGCAAAGGAACGCTCTACATAACAGAATCGTGAGTAAAATTTTTAGAAATAAAGCCATGATTGTTAATAATGTTTATATTATTTCATTGTTTTCATTTAAAGCGTTTTGCGTCGCTTGACAGTCTGTATTTTTTCACAATCGACCCGTTAGAATAACAAGGTGCCATCTGACATGGCATTGCTGTGCAATAATGGGCTCTATAGAAAGATACTTTAGAGTTCATTTTCGCATAGCATTGCTGTGTTAGATGGAACCTTGTTCTTCCAAGGAGTCGCAATGTCACAGAGAATAATACATACAACACTTTTCCCGACAGTGAATCTGCGATTTGAAATTTTTGCCATGAATTCCTAGCGTGGTACTCTCAGTATTGCCCTGGTGATAGACTACCATTCAAAACGAAATGTTGCTTGATATGGCAACAGCTGAATAGCCAGATACTTCCCCACCTTCCTCTTTCCCATCTCCTTTCCTTCTCACTATCTCCTATTGGAGATGACATAGTACCACTGTTGGAAGCAGTTGGGACTCTTGTGCGGTATTTATATTGGTAATTCTTCGATACTCCGCCTCAGTAGAAAAATACATAATTTAAAAAAATATGTATACTGTTAGGTTCATAAAAATAAATAAAAAATAATTGCCCATGCGGAGGTCCAAAAAAATGCACTTAATTTATTTATTTTTTAATTCTTGTAAAATTGTTAGATTCGCCCCGGCCGTCGTCGGAAATCCAAACCACAAATCTACAAGTGGCATAGGTTCATAATAAGATGATTTTTAGGTTCTTAGGTTATTAGGTTGGGTTAAATAATAAGATGATTTTACAGTTGGCGCTTCCGACAAATGTCATCATACTAACAACATTAAAGATGGCGTCGATCCCCTTACATATTTACGTATTTTGATTTACGTAAAGTAAAAAATGAAGTGAATTTTAATCAAAAGAATAAATAACTTAGTTTACATCACTTTATTTATATACAATCAACATGTTTCATGAACAATGTTCACATCATCAGGATTAGTTGTATACTAAACTTAATAATTAATTAATTAATTTTATAAACCCTCTTTTGAACCTTTTCCCACTTAACTGGTCTTTCCCTGCTAATGACTTTGAAATCCCTGCTAATGTCTTTGAAATCCCTAATTGTAATAACCTTCCCCCACTCTTACCCATTCCCCTTCCTTCTACCCTTTCCAACAATATGTGATCTATATTTGATTTTTAAGTTTAGTATACAACTAATCCTGATGATGTGAACATTGTTCATGAAACATGTTGATTGTATATAAATAAAGTGATTTAAACTAAGTTATTTATTCTTTTGATTAAAATAATGACATCACAAAGTGAAACCCTTACAGAAGAAATTTTCTTCAAAAAATTGAAGTGAATTTTGTTGGACCTCCGCATGTGCAATTATTTTTATGAACACAACAGTATATTTCTTTCTTTTAAATTATGTGTTTTTCTACTGAAGCGGAGTATCGAAGTAATACCTTTATATTAAACAAAATATACAATGAAAAATGCCAATTCTTCTATTAATTTTCTAGCTTATTTCATTTGGCCTCATTGTTAAAGTTCTGCATTATATTTCCGCAGAGTCTTGTCATGGTGTGACGGAAGTAAACACCTCGGCTTCTCGCTGCAGTACCGCAACATCGCCCTTCACGCAGCTCGACGAGAACCCTTTCCCGCCCTCTATGTGATGGTGGACCATACCCTGACGCTTCCAGGCTAGTTTGAATTATTATTTTATACATTAATAAACAATAGCATTAACATCATTATAAAACATTGTCATTTAATGCGGGGGAAACAGATTTCAAAGTACCACACAGAATAGAGAATCTATTATCACAATTATTTTTTCAGTAAATCGGTTTCACCAGTAATAAATCATTTTAGGCACCATAAAAATTTAAATTGGGTGGGGGTAAATAAAATTATATAAATAAGTCGTCTCAACGTGGCCTAACCACAGTTTTAAAATGATTTTGAACGCTGAAACAGCTGTCACAGTAATAAAATTCTAAAATACTTGAAGAATTTAATATTAACATTTTACGCCAGAAACATTCTGGAGTTTTGATATTTATTTTTAAAAAACGAATATTTAGAGGAAAACACAACTTTTTTGGCATCATTTGAAAATATAGAATACATTAAATAGTTTAACCTTTGGAACGCCGAGCTATCGCAGTATAATGCTTCCGCAGTGTGCCGAGGGTAAATCTGTGCACGGCCCGCTTGGGTGTGTTTTTCTAATAACTGACAGTAATTTATCCTAATTACCCAATGTTGTTTTTGTAAATTGTTTACATATGCATAAAAATTGTTTATACAGTATAACCCCTATTTTACGTTTTTTAAGGGACTCAAAAAAAAAAAACCTAATTGAAGGGAAAATGTAAAAGGGGGGTATTGAAAAAAAGATCATTTAAATTGTATGTTTCTGAAAAAATAATGTTTTAATTTTTTTTTTTATTCAAAAAATCATGTATATTAAATAAAAAATCACGTTTGTTGCATTTTTGTTTTTTTGTTACGTAATTCTCTTTCAAGACTATAAACATTTAAAAGTGTCATCTTGAATATCACCAATGCTTGTAAAGTAGGTTTTTAAACCCTCGGTGAACCTCATTGCTTCTTCTGGTGTTGGAATATCAACCTCTTCTTCATCGGACAGTTCTTCAGCAGAAAAGTCTGCTGGTGTTAAATGACTGTCAACAATGTCATCAACTTCCACCTAGTCTGATGTCATAACATTGGAGTCAAGGTTTACATAATCCTCCAGGGGTTGGTCTGAAATCCTTTCCCAGTCTTCTATAACATCACACTGGATATTTTCTTGGATACTGGGTACGTCTTCATCCTGCTCCTTGTATAACCCAGCTTTCCGGAAACAATTCTTGATGGTAGAGTCGGTTATTTCACCTCATGCCTCAACGGTATAATGCATTGCATCTAAAATGGACATCTTAAATTTGTTGGGGTTCTCACCTTGTTCTAACTGACACAATAACTTTTGTACCAAGTTTCTTCTATAGTAGTGCTTGAATGCCCGAATTATCCCTAAATCCAGGGGTTGCAGTTCACTTGTATAGTTAAAAAATGTCAACTTAATGTTCCTCAAAGTCAAGTTTACGGGGTGAGCTGGGCACCTATCGAGGAATAGCAATATTTTTTCCATGTTTTACTCCCTTCAAATCTTCTAATGCAGTAAGCTGCTTTTCAAATAAGATTGATGTCATCCAGACTTTTTTATTGGCTGCATATTTTGTCGGCAATGTCCTGACATTTTTGAAGCAGCGGGGTATTGCAGACTTCCCAATCACTAACGGGGGAAGCTTCTCACTGCCATCTGAATTTGTGATCAAGAGAACAGTGAGACGAACCTTGTTTAATTTTCCTCCATGACAGGCTCCACCCTTGAAGCTGAAAGTCTTACAAGGTAGAATGTTGAATAACAGCCTGGTCTCATCGGCATTGAAAATATCTCTGGGAGCGTAGTCTGCAATTAATGTAGGCACATCTATCTGCTTCCAATCTTCAGCAATGTCCAAATCAACACTTTGCGATTCTCCGCAAATTGATCTGTACACCACATTGTGCCTCTTCTTAAAACGATCTATCCATCCATTTGATGCAGTAAATCCTTCAATATTTAGTCGATTCGCGATGCACAGCGCCTTTTCACGAATGACTGTACCGCCGACGGGAATATTACTGGCCCACGCATTGACGAACCATTATTTTAAAATCTTCATTTTTTCGTACTTTGACGCTTTGATGTACATACGTTTTTTCGCCCCGAGTCCACATTGAATAGCGCTTTTTTCAATAGATTCACGGTTTTTGATGATTGTGGCCAAAGTAGTAATGGGTATTCCTAAATTTCGGGCCAGCAAAACACGTGAGCCAATGTGTTTATTCACTTTTTCGAGAATCTTCCCTGTCTCTTGCACTGATAAAGCTTTCCTTTGGTAAGACATGTGTTTGAAAGAATGAAGACGTAAAAATGAATAATAATCGAACCGAAAGCAACATGAAATAAATAAACCCTTGTAACCTGTAAGACAGACCGTGCGCCATTCTAAAGACACGGAGTTCGCCCGCCAATCACCGTACGCCGCTATAAAGACACGGAGTTTTCCCTTCAATCACCTTACGCCGTTCGATGTCACAACTCAATCGTTGTCAAACGCGTGTAACTCGCATATTTTGAATATTTCCGACGTAAATCGTGGGAAAGAAAAACGTAAATCCGGGTATTAAATGTACTGAAATACCTCGGGACTGAAAAAATTACACGCAATTGTCGGGAAAATGTGAATTCCGGGCACGTAAAAACGAGGTTATTCTGTATCTATCATATGTAGTTTCCCCAGAATATCTACTTATATTTGGAGAAATAATTTTTTACTATTGCCCATCGGATATGCCGGTGTTCAACAGATACAAATTTTGCATATCTGATCTATAATTTCGGCATACTTAAAGTTAGAGACAATAAAACGAAAATCGAAATTTTGCAGATTACGACACCTTGCTTTGGAACTGTCGATGTGTATTCCTTTTAGAAACGTGATTTTATTTATTATTTTAAGTATTTGTAGATTTATTTATTTTTTACCAATAGCCATTCGTTACCATTACCTGTAACATTTTGAATAACTATCAAAACTCTACTTCCCCAAGTTCAAATCTGTAGTCAAGCATCGCCTGTGCAAGTTGTTTTTTTTTTTAAGTGAACCACTGTATCTTTGGTGTCTTTAGAGAGTCTGATGCCGCTGTCGGAGCAGGGGGCCGCTGGAGACCAGGAAAACTCAGAGGAGGAGGAGGAGGATGGAGAAGAGGAGGAGGGGCAGCGGTACTCGGAGCTGCTGTTCTGCCCGCCGCAGGACGAGGCTGTGCAGCGCATGTTCCTCGCCATGAACCAGTGCCAGATGCTGCACCCCGACCCCGAGGATGATGACCATGGTGAGACATTGTTTTTAAATTAAGAACAAGTCTGCCGAAGTTTGATTGTTGTATTGAGAACATGTCTGGTGAAGTTTGATTGTTGTATTGAGAACAAGGCTGGTGAAGTTTGATTGTTGTATTAAGAACGAGGCTGGTGAAGTTCGATTGTTGTATTAAGAACAAGACTGGCGAAGTTTGATTGTTGTATTGAGAACAAGACTGGCAAAGTTCGATTGTTAAATTAAGAACAAGGCTGGTGAAGTTTGATTGTTGTTTTAAGAACAGGGCTGGTGAAGTTTGATTGTTGTATTAAGAACATGTCTGGTGAAGTTTGATTGTTGTATTAAGAACAAGGCTGGTCAAGTATCATGTTATATTAAGAAAAAGGCTGGTCAAGTATCATGTTATATTAAGGACAAGGCTGGTCAAGTATCATGTTATATTAAGAACAAGGCTGGTCAAGTATCATGTTATATTAAGAAAAAGGCTGGTCAAGTATCATGTTATATTAAGGACAAGGCTGGTCAAGTATCATGTTATATTAAGAACAAGGCTGGTCAAGTATCATGTTATATTAAGAACAAGGCTGGACAAGTATAATGTTATATTAGGACAAGACTGCCAAACTTTCATACTGTATTGAACAAGTCTGACGAATTAAATTATTATTATTTTTTTAATTTTCTGGCTTTCTTCCTTTAAAGATGTTTGTAATATGTATTATGTGTTCCAATATATGGAGAAAAGGAAGTGGAATTTATGTATTAAATATTATTTAAATTGGCTAACTTGAGATTGAAGAGATAAAATGTTGAAAGGAGGGGAGGCAATGGCTTGATAAAAGGGAATATTTGTTAATTTGTGATCTAAAGTTCCCAACCACAAAAAGTACAATATGGGGAGTCAAGCATATGAATTTTTAAAAGGTAAGAGGGAACGAAGCAATGTCCAACTATCATTGTGACGAAGTGACGAAATTAATTTTTTGGAATAATGGGGGAATTGATGAAATTTCATATTGTACTGAGAACAAGGCCAGCCATGTTTCATATTACATTAAGAACATAGCTAGCCAAGCTTAAGAAATATTGATTTATATATAAACAATGGAAAAAAGTTTAGGTTTTTCCATTCGAACTCTTCACTGTTCATTTTTATTGATAATTTGATATTTTTAATATCATCATTAAGGTTAATTATGCGGTTATGTTTTCAGACTCCGACATATACGAAGACGCATCTGAAATAATGGACGATGACAACTTCGTACCCGTGCAGCCCATGGATGATGTAAGGACGCTAATTCGTTTTAATTTATAAATACGTAATCATTGAAGAAGATAATATTAACACATCCCAAATGAATCCGAAAAAACAACAGTAAAGCGGATAGGCAGAGGTCCTGGGTTCGAGTCACAGATGCGACTGAAATCTTTTTATTTTCTTTTGTTTTTTCGGATTTGTGTTTCATTTGGGATGTGTTAATATTATCTTCTTCAATGATTAAATATTACAATGAGGTTTACAAACTTCAATAAGTTATAAAAAAAATTTAATATAAATACATAACCTTTTCTGCATTTGTTGTATTTGAAATATTAAAATCATTTCTATCCTTAAAACAATTAATATTAAGTTACTGTTTATAATTAAGTATTAACAAAATATATTACCTTTTATTGTTCTTCGATGCTTTATGAAATTATCAATTATCATTGTTTTTTTTTCATTTGGGCAAAATTGGATTTCAATTTATGTAAATGAAGTAATTTTATTCCAAGAATTTAAGTATTTTTGTGTATTCTGTTGGACTGATTAGAACCATTTTACCGAGAATTTGTTTATTAAATTACTGTTTAATTGGAATTCTAATGAAGGTTGTTTTTTATATCTAGACGGAAGAGGGAATGCAGGGACTACACCTGGGCAACGGCCATGATGAGGATTCCGTAAATGGTAAATACATTTCTAGAATTTATTAAACCTCAGCGACAGTTCTCTGTTTTGTACACATTCTCCTTGCTTCATTCACATTCATTCATCGTCTCATGCTCTTCAGTTATTCTGACTCTTGACATGACCCGACCCGAGTATTTGATTCAGTAAATCATTTTTTGTCTTCATCGGGAGTCCCCGACTTCTTCTACTATTCACTTTCGGATCATGTATTTTCCTGCCATAATCATAATCTTATGATCTTGTGAAAATATCCATGAATTCCAGCTTAAATTGAAATATTACCTCAAACTACTGTAACAGTCTTTTATTTGCTACTATCTAAAGTACCCGGCGATGGCCGGAGTTACGAATGGTTTGGAATAAAGTTTTGACGTTTTGATGTGTTACCCCTACACCTACCAATTTCTTCAAATTGTACCAAAATTTTGCTTTAAGGGTGGGAAATGAGGATGGGGGGATGGTTTTTCGAAATCTTGTGTAGACAGTGACCTTACTCCTGTTTTTTAAGTCAAGTGTGCAAAATTTCATCAAGTTCGGAAGTAAACTAGATTTGTATACAAAACAAACATACACCGCCCGCCCGGGACATTCTTCTTTATGTGATAGATTATAATTAAATTGTTTTTCCACAAACTTTGTGTTTTATTTTATTTCATTATTATATTACTAATTATAACTGATGACTAATTTTATACAACGGATTTGTATTTTTCTGCTGTAATTATAAACTAAACAATATTTTATTATTTAAGCGAAATTCCCTCACCAAACACAAGAACCTTGTTTCTTTGTGGTGAGGAACAGCTATTTTATGTTTAATTTTCTACACTGTGTTAATCATGTAATATTTATTTTTGTACTTATTTGTAAAAAAAAAGATCAAGACAAGGACCCATCGCTTCGACAAGGCGACTCCAGGCGTCCCTGTCCAGCGCTTCTTCAGTGGGCTCCGTCCATTGCAGGTCCAGCCTCGGCAAATTGTATCAGGCGCAATTGTTGTATCATATTTCAATCATTTTTTTCTGTTTGTTTCAGGCCACGATGAAGTGTATGACCCCGCACAGTTTGCTGATGATTGACTTCTTTCCCTCCTACAACCCCTCATCTTCCTCTATCTGATCCTGTTCATATTTTCCCTCTGCATGTTCATAACATTCCGGCTCGACTTGTCTCAACTGTTTCTCCGAAGAAGAAGACTCCAGAACATCCCCAAGCTATTGGACATCCTCAAACTAATGAACACCCTACAACTTTTAGGCAATCCCTAGCTCATGGATTGGTGTCATCTTTTGGTCAATTCCTAGTTCTCTTGGATATCCCTTAGCTTGTGTCCAATCGATAACTCATTGTGAATTCCTAAATTGTGAATATACCTTTGCTCATGGACCGACACCATATTTAGGCCAATTCCTAGTTCGTGGACATCCCCAAGTTTTTTTGCAATCTCTACTTTGTGGACATCCCCAAGCTTTTGGGCGATCCCTACTTTGTAGACATCCTCCAGCTATCGGGCAATCCTTTGTTTATAGACATCCTCCAGCTATTAGAAATTCCCTAGCTCGGGGACATCCACCGGCTATTGGTCAATCCCTAGTTCGTGGACATCTCCAAGCCTTTGGGCAATCCTTACTTCGTTGACATCCACCAGCTATTGGTCAATCCCTAGTTCGTAGACATCTCCAGGCTTTTGGGCCATCCTTACTTCGTTGACATTCACCAGCTATTGGTCAATCCCTAGTTCCGTGGACATCAAGCTATTGGAATTAGCTATTGGTCAATCCTTAGCTCGTGGACAACCCGCATTGCCTGTGCTGCCGTACTTTCATTCCTGTTCCCCAGAGGCTTGTCGAGACTTGGTCAAATCATTTTCACTAGAAAACAACCGGAACACGACCTTTTTATCCAAATCCTTTTTTAAGTTCCTAACTGTTGAAAAACATGCCATCGCTGTCCATCTTCGAACTGTTATAAAATATTTTATAATTTGATTAAGAAAAGCATTTTAGCAAATTTATTTTAAATAAGATGCGTCAACTACAAAGAAAAACATTTATTTCTAGTTTAATTTGCAGATTTTTCAACCATTTGTACTATGTATATATTGTATTGTCCAACTAAGAAAGAAAATGAATTAATTAGTGCTAAAAGATTTAATTGTTCTAAGTAAATATTTTATAATTATTTTTACTGTATAGGTATTGCAACCAGAGTTGACGCGAACACAGCACTCACACAGATGCATTGTTTTTAACTTTTTCTTTTTACATTAACGCCAACACTCTTATAAAAATAATTTCTCTTGGGGCCTATGTGGGTGCTGTGTGGAGGGTCTTTTTTGATGAAAGAAAGGAGAGAAAGTTCTGGAAAGGAAAAGGTATTTGCGAGTAGGAATCGGGGGGTCAGTGTGTTCGGGAGTGACATACATTTGAATCCATCCCTCCCACTGCGGTGCGAGACGATTGACTGAGAGAGTCCGGCTGGAGAGGTCTAAGGGTCTTCCTCAGCCGGCCTCTCCCCACCATGCAGTTGGTGAGTAGACACATTGCCACCAAGACCTAAACAAACCTCACCCCATAAACCTGGACATCCCTCCTAACTCACCTACAGTAGCGAACCACTTGGGGTGACCTATGGGAGAGGTGTTGGTTATCCAATAAATGGTTCCCGGGGCGGCGGTACCCATGCCCTTCTCCCAAATTTAAATTATTTGAAAAGACAACAGACTGTTTCTCAGTGAAGTTTGGCAAGGACATCGCCGTCGGAACTGATTATATTTACATACATGCACCAATACACACAAGTGTGTGTTTGGGTTAACTCTAATTGTGCAACCTATAACAACTATTGTGCTGTTTTTTAAATTGTAACATTTTGTTAAATGTTCCACCGAATAACATACATTCAAATATCATAAAAAAATTTCGAGGCCAAATTAAATCACGCATAATTTTAACATGATATTATACAAACATAAAACGAGGTTTTTTTTGCGTGGCTGCATCGACTTGCCGACGATCGAATTGTGAATGCCCGTCTGTACCTAACCTAACCCAACACCACACATTGTGGTAGATACTCGAATATCATTTTTAAGTACGATTTTGCTATTTTATAAACATTCGTCAGATTACCGATCGTTTGTCAGTTGTTAGCCGACGATCGCTTATTTGAAACCGTGCACTATTTTAATGCAAAAGACAATATATATATATATATATAATTTGCATCATTGAAATGGATTCCTCATCGAGCAGTGAAACTGATAACGAGGGAATGGCAAATATTCAAGACAAAAATAAGATTATGAACAACCAGAAACTTCCCAACCTTCCTCTTCTCCGTCTCCTTTCCCTCCATACTCTCTTCATCATCACAATATATCCCATATAAAGATTCCACAGTCCCAATGGCTCCGGATGGTCGGAAACAGTTGAGACTTTTGTGTTGTATTCACATTAAAAAAAAAAGATTACAAGAGTTTATGACCAAATGGATCAATGATAAGATAACCCGTATCATAAAATCATGAGCCCCTTCTGCAACTGATAATATTTCTATCTAAATTTACATGCAACGTGTAATAATAATGGGTTCTGGGAATTTGTCTACCGCCTCTTAGAAACAGATCACACTCTTAATAATAATAGTCATTAGTATACTGCATAAAAATGAAAAAGGTTTTAGACTAAACAATTTAGAAGCATTAATAAGGAAAGTCAAATGCACTGATAATAGTCTCATTAATAATCAAATCATTTTAATTAAAAATCCCTATACTTAAAACGTTCCCGATCGACAAAGTACACTCCCTTCCCTGTCCGCTACCTGCTCTCTCTCTCTGGACCTCCACCCGACCTTTTGTCTCAATCTGTAATACATGAATAGCGTAGCGACACTCGCTCAAAACTGATGTGAACAGAGTAATTGCTTTCGAGATGCGCATCATCGGGGGTTTTCCAGTTCAAACTTTTTGACTTTTTAGGGCGATTCATTGATTATATTCCGTTAGTGCTGAACAAATATAACGGTGGTGACTGACTTGAGCATTCGCTTATTGCGAACACGTTCCAACAAGAACGTTTGCCGTGTCAACACAGCAAGCGCCGAGCGTGCTCTGGACTGTATATCAGGTTTTTAGCAAATTGTTTTGTAATATTCGCCATTCGACACAACATGACGGTCACTGCTCGTCTTCTCTTCTTCATTAAACAGCAGTATCGGATTAGAAGGAACGTAGCACACATAATCTTTACATCCGCTATTTCGACTCGGTACGCGGAGCACGGCCGAGTCAAATATTCAGGCACCGTGAACATTGCGAACACAACGAGCGAATGCTCAAGTCAGTCGCCACCTTTAGGTTATGCTAGATTAAGAGGGGCACGCACAATGCGATCGCGAACAAGTCAATCTCATGCAAAAATCTTGCTCTTTTATTTTTGATCATGTAACAGACCTGTATTTTTTTTACAATCATGTCTTTTGACTGTTGAATTTATTTCTCTTCATTGTATAAGTAACTTATCTATCGAATAGGATTATCGAAAAGTATACTTAGTACATTATAGTGATAAGTAAATGTTGAGTGTGATTCCAAAGTTAATGTCCTAAGTATATAGAATAGCCCGCTTACTATTATAATCTCATTGTACTGCTAATCTCAAATATTTTAAAAATAAAACAATTCTACTATGTAAAGTACTCCATACTGTTAAATCTGTTATTTCTACATAAATTTTTCTGAATAATTTGTATTTATAATTATTTTATTTAACCCATTTGAGTTTCTCACTGGTGAAGCAGGCTCCATTGAAATACCTGTAAAACATGCCCACAGCATATCTACTAAGTAACTAACACAATCACGCCGTTTCACCATAGGGGTAGGCAACTGGACGAACCGGTAAACAATTCGGTTTTAGCACGCACTTCTTGTATCATTAATATTCATACATACTCCTCTGTTATTCGGTCTCTTGACATGGCCAGACGCAAGTATTTGGTTCACAAAAACTGCCATGTCTTCCTCGGGCACCCTCGACTTTTTCTACCATTCACATTCATGTCATATATTCTTGTTAGGTTCTGAAATTATAATGTGGTTGGTTCCTACCTTAATTGTTATTTATCCAGTCCCTACTTTCCCTAACCAACACTATGAATGGCAACACTGTAACGTGACAGTTATTTAGTGCTCTCATTTGCCAGAAGCAAAATTACTTTTGTGGGAGCAGCTTCGTTTGTATGGGAATCATTCTGTAGGTGCTTGGTTATCGTTGTTCCTTTTAAACTTTATTCTTGGCTATACATATTGTAATCAATCAAAACCATCATTAATATTTTGTCATTTTTTACAGTGCATTTAAGATATATGCATTCGGAGCCCCACAATTTTCATGTGGGTAATTTCAATAGTAACAATTCTCCTTACACTTCTTTTTTCGTTCATCCGCTCTACATGCCCAAACCATCTAAGTGAATCTTAACATTTTTCACGCTGTCATATGTGGTTTTTACCACATATACAACTCAGGGATTCATTTCTATACCTCTACCATACATCAGGGTTTGTATCAGCACTTCATTTTGGACTGCTAGCTTCGCTTCTTTGGATAATTTTTTGTCAGCGCCAACCGCATTCAGTCCTCCATTAATGGAGTTTCCTGCATTTACCCTTCTTTCAATATCCCTATCAATCTTTCCATCTCTCGTAAACATACTTCCCAAATACACAAACCTACTTCAAGTATTCATCATTCACAACTATATTGCATATCTACGTTTCAACTCATCTATGATGTGTGACAGAAGTAATTTACTCAAAGCTGACTTTACTGATTATTTGTGGCATTTAAAATAAAAAAAAATTGTTAAAATAATTTTCCTCAGGGTCATCTTTGAAATGGCTTTAACCGTGTTTAGTGACCGAATCGTAGTATTTATAATTTACTTGCAGCACGTTCCAGAGTGGTAGATACTCTCAGATCGCTCTGGTGAAAGACCACCATTTAGAATTGAAATGGCTTTAGCTGTGTTTGGTGGCCAGATCTGAATAGCCAAGTACTTCTCCACCTTCCTCTTCCCATCTCCTCCCCCTCCCCATACCCTTAAGCCTCACAACATACCCTAATTGGGGATGCCATAGTTTCACTGGCTCCGGTTCATGGGGGGTAGTTGGAACTCTTATGCGGTATTTCCATTCAAAAAAAAAAAAACAGAATAGCCAGGTTCTTCCCAATCTTCCCCTCCCCAATTCCTTAGTCTCACAAAGTTCCCCATTTGGATATGACATAGTCCCATTGGGTCCGGAAAGTTGGGATTCTTGTGCGTTATTTATAAAAAACAAAATTTGAAACAGAAGAAATGCCGGTAGTTTTCAGTATGTAAGAAGGTTATGCCAGTGTCAACTTCGAATAGGTATTCCAATATTCAACGCTTTAAACAGGCTCCATTGAAATACCTGTAAAACAGACTCTGCTTACCTGCATTCCGACTCGTCTGTAGTTTCTCCCTGGTGCACCGGAAAACAATGCTCTGAGCAGGCTGCATTGAAATACTTGTAAAACAGACTCAGCACACCTACATCCTGACTCCTCAATAGTTTCTCCCTGCTGCAACCAGAATCAATGCTCTAAGCAGGCTCCATTGAAATACCCATAAAATTTAATTTAATTTCATCAAATTTAAATATGACAACAAAAACATTAGACACTCATCTCCCTAGGACAGGCCTGTGTTGAGATGAGCGGCTTTACAATTTAATAATGATCCGTAAATAATAATACATGATTAAAGAGTAGTAAATATTAATAAGTAAATGATAGTAAATATTAATAAGTAAATAATAGTAAATATTAATAAGTAAATATTAGTAGTAGATATACAATAAAAATTAAAATTTAGATTATAGTTGTTAAATAATAATAATAATACACATTAAATATTATGTAAATATTAATAGGTATATAACAATAAGTACATAATAATGATAAAAATAGGTAAATAATGTTTAAATAAAAATAAAAATAGGTAAATAATAATAAGTAGATAAAAAATAAAATTATGTAAATAGTATTAAGTAAATAATAAAATGTAGGTAAAAAATATAATTATAAGTAAACAGTAATAAGTAGTAATCAGAAAGTAATAAGAAGTAAATAGTAGTAAGTAAGTAATAATAAGTAGATAATAATGATAATATCGAGCGTATATAATGTTTCAACATTGATTACAACATATGGGATAACATGGATAAAGCGAAATCACCACTCTCAGCTAACACAGATTTTTTGATCACTTTTTAAAATAAATTTAGCGTATCTATAGTTTTAATGTTGTCACTGAGCCTATTATATAACAAAGGAGCTTTACAAGAAAAACTCCTTTGTCCAAATGATGTTCTGTTATTTGCCGGCTGATACACTAGAGAAGAATCCAAAATAGACTCAGCGTGTCTACAACTAGCTTAAAATTTTTAAATAGAGTATTTTGCATTGGTGAAGTTGTTATTAATATCCATTAATTCATCAATTTTTTTTGCTATCCGTTTTTTGTAAAATATTTTTTGATAAAAAAAGTTAAATGCTGTTGTGAAAAATCATCTGTAATACCAATTAAAAATATGTATCTTTAGATTTAGAATGGGGTAGTTGTGGGAACAGTGAATCGGGTGTACACAGTGAATCAGTGGGGCTACCAAGAAATGAGATAATGTGATGTTGTCCCTTTCACACAATGAAGTCCTTGTAATAATAATAATAACATAGCATTTATATAGCCAGTTTTGTGTTATTTCACTTCAAGTGCGCAACACTATAATATACTTAAAAATAATAACTAACTATCACGCCGTTTCCCCGTAGGGGTAGGCGAGAGGACAGACCGGCGGACAACTCGATCTTGGCATACACTTCTTGCTTCTGTTATTCCGACTTCTGAGATGGCCCGACTTAAGTATTTGATCGTGCCATGTCTTCCTCGGACGTCCCCGGCTTCTTCTTCCATTCACATTCGCATCATATATTCTCCTTACACTCCTCTCTTCGTTCATTCGCTCCACATGCCCAAACCTTATTAATACATAATTTTGCTCACTACGCTTACATCAGCCTTGCATTCTTTACGAATCTCAACATTTTTCACACGATCATACACGGTTTTACCAGACATTCGTCTCAAAGATCTCATTTCTACAGCATTCAGTCTACTTTCATCCTTCCTCTGCCAGTTCCATGCCTCACTGCCATACATCAGGGTTGGTATCAGCACTCCAATGTGGACTGCTAGCGATTAACTAATCTCATTCAGTGGAATTCCTACAGTGCTCCTTTCATGTCTTATTTATTTATTCTTAAATTTAAAAAACAAAAACATTTGCCACTCATCTCACTAGGACAGTCCTGTGTTGAGATGAGCGGCTTTACAATTTTAGTGAAACGACATACCAGGGGTGTTAGTTGAAGTTTGCCAGTTTTTTTCAATAAAGAAAACGCTTAATTCTCAAGGGAATCTCAAAATTTTTTAATTTAAAATTTTTGTCGGACGGGGCAAGGTCTGGAGAGTACGGTGGGTGCGATAATATTTCCCAATTCAATGCTTTGAGAGTGTTCTTCACTACTTTAGCTGTATGAGGCGGTTCGGCGGTTTTTTCGATTTGTCTCTCGTTCATTTGGTTGTGGTACCCATTTTCCATACTTTTGGATCTTTCCCATGGCTTTTAAACGTTGGCAAATTGCTCCTCGGGTCACATTAAGTGTTTGGGCCAATTGTTGTTGCAATTGGGTTGGGTCTTCATCCAATAACGCCTGCAATTCCTCGTCTTCGAACTTTTTCGTTGCACCAGGATGTTCATTGTCTGTTAAATCGAAATCTCCACTTTTAAATTGACGAAACCATGTCTCACATGTTCTAATCACCGGAGCATGGTCACCATAAGTTTCTACCAGCAACAGATGAGCTTCAACTGCTTTTTCTTTTGATGAAATAAGAAAAGCAACGAATGCCGCAAATGCGATTTACTTGGAACGAAACTCGACATATTCACTGAGGTGACCAACTATGACACTATTATTTTGGCAGAATGTAACTTGTGTATTTTTGAAGGTTAATGTCCATAGAAAAATATGACATAGATGCCAAATCATAGAAATGTATACATATCTCTAGCGACATCTATGAGTAAAACCGTCAAACTTCAACTAACACCCCTGGTATGTATTATATACATTTTTTTTTAAATAACACCAAAGTTATTCAGTCTATAAACAACTATAAAATCTACAGTAAATCTTTAAGTTGGGTCGTACATTTGTAGATTACAACAATAATAATTTCATTGTAACTCAAATAACTATCATAAAGTATCTGTGCTCCAATTAGCCACAATCATAGGGTGACCATATTTTTCTTAAGTAGCGAGTAAATAATAATAGGTAAATAATAATAAGTAAATAATAATAGGCATATAATTATTAATACGTAAATAGTAATAAGTACATAATAATAAAAATAGGTAAATAATTATAAGTAAATAGTAAATGATAATAGGTAGGTAAAAAAATTAAATAATAATTGAATAGTAATAAGTAAGCAATAATGATAATATTGAGCATACATAAGGTTCAACATTGATTACAACATAAGGGATAACATGGATAAAGTGAAATCACCACTCTCAGCTAACATAGACTTTTTGACCATTTTTTAAAAATAAATTTAGCATATCTATAGTTTTAATGTTGACACTAAGCTAAATATTCTATTTATACATTCTTAATATATTATATACCTTCTTACTTATTCTTAATATTACTCCTCTAATAACAGTGCAAAACTAGCAACATTTTAAGACAGGAATCGAGTTATGTTCAGCAATAACTGAGTTTACATAAAAAAAGACGGAGGAGACCAAATTCAAACACTACCTGAGGCTTGAGAAAATGGATTTTTACAATAAAATTGAAGAGAAGTTGAAATTTATTTACAGTAAGATTTAAAAAAAAAAATTTTTAAAGCCCTTTTAAATTCAGTCATTTTCTGGTAAGAGCTGCGGGAAGTTTATTCCAAATGGCTATTTACATGAAAAGAGCAATCATAGTAGACGGCTCGATTTGACCTTGAAAGTTCAATCAGATGATTAGTAGCATCTAGATCTGCTGACCTCAGAGTAAGCTGTCTATCGCTTAAGTCTTGTCGGATACATTAATATTACCTGCAAGCTTTGAAGGTCAGTAAGCACATCTTGAACTCTATTCTTTCAGGGCATCGAAGCCAATGAAGGCGATCCCTTAGAAGTTGGGTTATATGACAATATTTAGATTCACCAAATATCATTCTCGCCGCAGCATTGAAGACGGACTGGATTCTATTCAATTGTTTTTGAGAGAGGTCAGCATATGCACTATTACAATAGTCCATACGTAAGACAAATAAGGAATATGAGTGACTTTGCTCCATCAGAGGGAAGACATCTCCTGATTGATTTTATCTGCCTAAGGAAAAAGCCCGAACTTACAGCTTTTGAAATTTATAATTCAAGAGAAAGACTGTCTATAGTGAAACCTAGAAATTTTATTTCTGTTGAAGGGATTATATCTGTATCCTGAATATGTAATGGACTGGAATCAAGGAGGCCTTGCCTTCCATGGGAAGCTATCCAAATAAATTCTGTCTTTGCCGGATTAAGTTTAAGTTTATTGACAGACATCCAACTTAATGAAGTGAATCAAAACCGTATTAATGAAGTTTTATAGGACGTAGTTCTACCTGGTTTTTTAGGATGTCTTTTTCAGCTGGGGAACAAAATTTAAAGATCAGACGATTGTATGCATAGCCAGCTGAGTGAATGTGGTCTTCAAGACGATTAGTGTAGTGAATGAAGAGAATGGGACCTAAGACGGACCCCTGGGACACTCCAAATTCAATGGGAGTTTTAGGTGATGTACATTTATTGAAAGTTACTGAGGCTCCTCGTCCAGACAGGTCATCCATTGGAGTACATCACCTCGAACGCCAAATCTGGTATCAAGCACATTTAACAGAATACTATGATCTACCATGTCAAAAGCCGCACTCATATCAAGAACAGATAACAAAGCCAACTTACCTGCTTCCATCCCGATGATCAAGTCTGAACTTATCTGCAAAAGAACAGTTTCAGCAGGTTGATTTTTGGCAAACCGACCGGCAGAGTTCAAGTACCCGACCAATTGTTTGGCAATGATTTTCTTAAGCAATTTTGATAGAAATGGTAAGTTGGATATGCCTGTAATTATCCGTATTGTCAGTATCAACATTTTGTTTTTATAGGATCGGAGTAATAATTGTTTTTTTCAGTGTGCCCGGTACAAGTGAATTTACTAGTGGATTCTGGATACTTGCGGTAATTACAGGCAATATGGGATCTTGTTTGTTTGGATAAGACATCACAGCTCATGTGACATCTTCCATTACTGCTGCAAAAGTAATGAAGTCGCCAGAGAGCGGTTTAGGTGCAGCGACAGAAGATGATCCTACCCCACTGAGGGCTCGAATTTTTTCTACCTTACTACTAAAATATGCGGCAAGGCTATCCGCTTCGAGAGGAATCAACCTTGATGTTGCTCTCTCCAGACAAGGTCTTTATGTATTGCCAAAGTTTTCGATGATCCTTTTCTGACTCAATCTGTTCACACTAAAAGTTTGACTTTTCTGTGTGACCTCTTCCTTGCAACCTTTTTGTTTGACAATCCACACTTGCCGATTTCCGACTGTCGGATTACGTCTGTACAGCCTCTCAAATTTTCGCATTTCCCTCTATTTCTGCAGACATTCAGTCCTTGTGATGTGTTTTGTCAAACTTCACTCTTGTGGCAGTAGTAAGCGTTATAGTGTCGGAGATGGTTTTTGTGTTTTACTGAGTAAAAAAAAAATTCCATGTAAATATTTCATAATATTATTTTTTTGTGTATCTCTTACATACTCATTTTTATTTTGATTAATGTTCATTCATCGCCATTTTAAAGCAGCTATTAATTCAGAGAGTAGTTTTTTCGACAAATTGGTTTTATTAAATAATATTGTGGTGAGTTACAGTGGCTCACACACCCCAAGTGCACAATGAATCGCGACCCACTAAGTTGTGGAGGTTCTACCGAGGCTTCTCTAACAGTTCATTTATTCCACGGCAAATTGCTGCAAAGCAAAAAAAAGGATCAACAGGTCGCAAAGTTGTTTGTCGAATATTGGAAAATGAGTAATGATAATGATATTGAAGTAATTTTGCAAGATAATGACGATTTGAGGTTTTTTTTCCTAAATTTTTTTGTTTATTTTTGTATACAGAGAGGTGATTCACTGTACAACCACTAGGTACACAGTGAATCACTTCCCAGTTCAAGTTTCAATTTTTTAACTAGATTATCTAGTAAACACATTCATTGAACAGTGGTTTACACAAAACTATTCCAACGTATATGTAGTACAGCACCCTTGAGGTGATTTTTCACAAAAACGGCGCTATATAAATCGTCCAAGTATTATTATTATTCAAAAGATTATTCCAGAACACATCTTGTTGTATTCACAAATTATTTTGTTTTTAACCAAAACAAAACATTTTAGCAGGAGACGGAATGTGTATGAAAACAAATGTTTTTATGCGTGGTTTTTTGTGTAATGTTTTGCAAAAAAACGTTCACAGGAGACGCGGCTTAAGACTCACATAAAATAAATAAAAGTCACATTTTTATCAAACTTATTTTTATTTCTAAATATTATCCTCAAACACAAACATTTTGCTCTTAAAATAAAGGTTCTTCGGCGAAGAAACATTTCATCTTATTACATATATTAATTATAATTCATCATCCAAAGTCCACCATTTCATTGAAACTCACGACAGTTCTTATTATTCGCCCTAGAGAGGAATATATCATTATATTAAATGAGACCACTGAACAGATAAATCCGTAGAAATGCGCACAAAGCAAACTCAACTTTACCTTACTTATTATTTTATCAACACCAATAGCATAACAGGCAACTACTCAATATAGATAGAAACTCACTGCCACAAATGTTGAGATGAAAAAATACCCATCCACCTGTGGTGCCAATGTCCCATCTTGATGGGAAGAAGGCTAAGATACCCGGGGAGTTTATCTCCAATCAGGAGACATGGCTGAACACCCAATGAACTTTATTAAGGACCCGCTTTCAAAAAATGACCCTAAACATCACTTTGTAGTATGCTAAATCAAGCAATGCTACAAATGATTTATCTGTAGATTCCATACGGGCAGTTATGAAAATGTACAATGTTTCAAAAGACAGAATCCTTTCTCGTTATCGTTTAAATTCTATGAAGTACATACCAAAATGTCGCAGTTTGAAAACCAGTGAAGGCAAACGTTTTACCTGAATTCCATATAGAATTTAAAAGATTGCAGTTTGAGGATTTTTGTCTTTCGAAACTTTATACATTTTCGTAACTACTTTGATAGAATTTACATTTGTAGTATTTCTTGCACTAACCGACTGCAAAGCGTTTATTTTTGGTTGACTTTTTTAATGTGAATACCACACAAGAATCCCGACTGGCAGACGGAGCCAGTGGGACTATCACATGCCCAATCGGGGTATGTCATGAGGCTGAAGGGTGTGGGGAAGGTTGGAGAGAACCTGGATATTCAGATCTGATTACCAAACACGGCTAACGCCGATTCAATTCTGAATGGTGACTACTTAATTGGGCGATACTTCCGAGTGGGTGTAAGCTTAGGAAATAACACAAAGGTGCTCTTTCGATTCCTAGGTCCCAGACAGATAATCAATTTCATTGGCCTGTTTGGTGTCCAAGGGGTAAAAGGTCTTTTGTAAATTGGCGAAATTCGTTTGTTTATTATTCAGTTGATCACATTTCTAGGGATTACATGTTCAGTGTCTGGGACACACAGCGGGCAGGAGACAACTAGAGATGGACAAACACAAGACAGGGTTTACACCGCACAGTGTGGTCAGTCGAGAAAAGCCGGACATTTCCTCCGTTCGTACCGTACGTGCAATATTAAAAAGCTATTTATCAAGAAGACACACAGACGATGGGCTGACGATTCAAAGAGAGATGCGGGCTTCGAACGGGTGAGAACCGCCAAGAATCACCATAAAAAGAAATGATTTTCATGTTACATTGTCTGTTAAATCTTTGTACATTTACCATTACCTTATGAATAACCTGACAATATTTTAATTCCTATTTCCAACATTATTAGCGCCCTTGAGGTGATTTCTCACAAAAACGGCGCTATACAAATCATCCAATTATTATTATTATAAGTGGGAAATCTCGCTTGTGCGGTGATGGAAGAGTTAGTTGGTAGAGGATCGAACTGCGACATCGCAGTGGGAACCTAAAGCTTTTGATCACTCGGCCACAAACTAGTTATCCGTTTATTTAGGCAGTTGAAAATTTTACATGCAAACCAGTCGAGATGAAATTATGGTAGCGCGCTTGAAAACTATATATACACACATATGATCGCACCAAAATTAAAATGCGCGAAAGGGGTCGTAAAACTTTTGGAATTGCACGTTTAGAATGAGTGTTAAATACAATATGAATTTCAAATGATTTGTCCAGTTGGCGTTGTAATAAATTTCATTTAAGTTGCAAAATGAAAATTGTGCTATATGCGCGCAGATCTGATTTTTTGAACAACTTTTTTTAAACTTCATTGCGTGGAAGTCAAAATCGACACAGTAAAATAAGTATTCAACCGCTGGAATGCCAAGTTCCCGTCAAATGCAAATCACCTTGTGTGCCAGTGGTAAAACGGTGTGTTGCGCGCCATCTACTAGCTGGCAGTAATTTCGTAATTACCCACTGTTATTTTTTAAACTGTACTGTCCTACCAGAAATGTTTATGTATTTATCAAAATTGTATGTGCATAGCAAAAGTGGTTTCCCAGAACAGTTAGTATATTCAGAGAAATTATTATTTTTCTCCCCCATTCTATATAATGTAAAGTTAAATAAAGAAATTTTAATTGTTTTATTATATTAAGTGTCCTTCACAATGAAAACAAAATATTTCACAGATAAAATAAATATGTTATAAATGAAACGACGGAATAAATTATTGAAATTTAAAAACCTAATGAAGATAATATGTAAAATTAACAAATCTCAAATGAAATACAAAACAGAAAAAGACAACGAAAGTAAAAAGGTATCCGTAGCATATGGGAATTGAACCCAGGACCTTCTCTGTCTTACCGGGATAACATTCTACCACTGAGCTAATGAGACCTAATTACATAGACCCGGTGTATTTTTCTGTTTCATATTATTTGAGATATGTTAATATATTTTCTTTGAAAATACATTTTAGAATGCTAAAAACATTTCTTTTAGATTTAAATGCATAAAATACAGTCGAGTGCGGTTGAGCTGTGCCAGCCATCTGCTGGGGATAAAGTAGCATTCGACGTGTACAAATATTAGATATCCCCTTTGGGATAACTTGGCATTCCTTTGGCGGTTAATCAACAATACTGGTGATTAGTCAACATTCGCGAGCGCAAGTACGACAATTACATTCGACGTCGACTACAATGCTGGATAAATTCGACGCGGATAAACTCGCACAGGTTGCTTTTTGCTCAGTGCTGACAGATTTGAACTCGGGAAAAGTTAGTTATTCATGATGTCGCGGGGAAATTTATAATAAACAGTGGTAAAAGAAAAATCATCAAATGACCAAAATTATGAATAAAATTACTTATAATTTTGATGTCCACGAAATAGATAAAATTCATCACCGCGCTTTTTTCCAGTGATTATTTTATCCATCGCCAGTAACGCTCGGGACATCGAAAACGAACATTAAATGACAAACGACGCTAAGTTTATCCTTCCGATGTAGCGATGCGATGCTAGACCCCCATGAACACAATATCTCTCTTAGATTTCAAGGTCGTTCTTGCGACAACTCGACTAAATATTGTTATTAATGCGCACGTACGTACGTACAAACGGCAGAAACGTCTTCATCAGACATTAATCCTATATTATATAGTTTTACAATCCAACATTGTAAAGTTAAAAAATAGTCATTTCTCAGAGGAGTGGGACCCTCTAACCTCTAGTCCTACTTCTATGTCCGAGGCATTGGTACAGATTCACACAGATGGGCCTAACGCAAATAAAAACTGGACGAAAATTTTGTTAATATTAATAAAATGTTATAATACCAATTTACAACTATGATTTTATGTAAACGGAGGCGCTTTCAAGTAGATGCACGTCACCACTATACAACTGCTAGGAAGTCATCATCTTATGAATAATTTGTTTCAACATCGATTCACTGCATCAAACGTCATCAGCTCTGCGTCAACATCATGCATATGACGGCAAGTGACGATCAAATCGGTAAACAGCTCAATTTTGAATGGTTTCAGCTTTTGATCAAATTGTGATCTGACCTACTGTCAAGCACAACATGACCATTGTGCTCGACAGTAGATCACAATTTGATCGAAAGCTGAAACAGACTGAGAATTTTTGACATTGGAATGGTTCCCGTTAAACGCCGATTCTCGGTCCTACGACTGTCAGCGTAACAATATGACCGTTATGCTAGACAGCTCATCGCAATTTGACCAAAAGTTGAAACGGACCGCAATCGGCGCTTAACGGGGAAAAAATGCCGATCCACGATTTGATGAGTCATCAAATGTGACGAGTTAGGCCATTGATTACGTGTAACAAAAATTTCAATAATAGTTGCTTTACGTCACAATTTTATAATTGGAGACAAGTGAAGACATAACTGACACAACTGCATATATATATATTTTATTTTTTTATTAAAAGAAAGAAAGATTTACAGGTTACGAATAACCTGACTATATTTGAATTTCTCCTACTACCATCGATATATAAAGAAAATGTTGCTTGTGTAGTGATGGAGGATTTAGTTAGCAGAGGAATGAACTCGCGATCCTGCAGTGGGATTCCACTCGGCTACTAACAGGTCCAATATTTGATTTGGGGAATGTGATGTTTTTCGTAAAAAATTAAACAGATTTTTTGTCATTTTTTATAGCGCGTCAGGCACAATTGTGTTCATCCTAAACCCGATGCTTGACGGAATTTATATTTGTTTATTTAATTTTACCAAATATTTACAGTTGGGAATAAAGGACAAATTTAAATTAATAGACGAATTCTTAAAAATAAAAAAAATTATTTAAACAACCAATCGGGAAAAAAAAACATGCATTCTTTAAAAACAATCAATAATTATTATTGAAATTTCAATTTATTGGGATAAAATTATTGAAGCTTATTTCATTGTATTATTTAATGAATTAATACGATAATATCAACAATTATCAATTAAAATACGAAATAAACGAATAAACAGAAAATAAAATAGTCACGACTGGGACTCGAACGCAGATCAATTGGATAGGTATAACCAAGACACCATCTAGGTTGTAAAGATTCGGGTAGAACTTTGCAATCACACCGAAAGATGGGAAATAATTGATGATGACGTTACTAATACGCAAAGGGAAATGTGAAATTGATAAAAATGACAACATTGATGCCGTTAAAAATGTCCGGAAAATAAATATTTCTGATTCGGATGTCAGTCGCCGCGACGTGAACACCGCCATAGTAACAAACAAAAACGAACATGTCGTTTTGGCAGCATGTTAAAAATTGCAACATTTTTAATTGTTATAGAAAATTTATTCGTAAACATAAAAATAAATTGAAATGCCACCATTATCGTCATTTTTTTCTTAATGTTTTTAGACAATGAAAAAACCCTATTGGATAGGTATATCCAAGACAGCATCTAGGTTTAAAAGATGGGAAATGATTAATGATAATGTTACTAATTTGCAAAAGGGAGATATGTATGAGATTGATAAAGAATGATCGAACGTAATTAGGTCTTGATAGATCAACTTGGTAGAGGCACTTATCACGGTAAGTCTAGAGCAGTGTTTCCCAGCCTTCTTTATGCCATGCCCCACTGTAGTCTTTTCAAAAGTCAGATGCCTCACCGGCTGAGTATTCCCCTTTATATGTGGAATGCTGACGTGTCTTATTTCTGAAGCGTTGTGCCCCACCTCTGAGGCGTTTTGCCCCACCGTGGGAAACACTGGTCTAGAGGATCTGAGTTCGAGTCTCAATCGCGACCGTTACTTTATTTGTCTATTTCATATTTTCATTGAGAAATGTCGACATTATCTTTTTCAATGATTGAAACTTCTTTTTTTTTTTAAATTCACCGTTACATTATTAGGTTAGTATGCTACGAAATTTCGGGGGAAAAATTTGTCGCATGTTAAACCTAGCAGATTTGCATTTAAGTTATAAAAAAAATTGTTATTCTGTTAAAAACAAATGTAGCCGCAATTCAACGTCTTTAGATGAATCAATAGTGTCGTATTTAAGATGTTTTGTAGTGCCTATAGATATGGTTATATCCAGTGGCGGCTCGTGACTTTTGAGTGAGCTAGAGTGCTATGATTGAAAAATACGACGTTATTGATGTTATTGAAGATGAAAATGATTTTTCTTTTTTTTCAAAATTTCAATTTTTTGTATGGAGATTTAATCAAAAGTCACGAGCCGCCACTGGTTATATCGATAGAAACTTACTGAGGGAGTTCGTAGGACTATTAACAGTACGTTGCCACCTCACACATGCGGCTGCCGGGAGTGGTAATCAAACATTAATAGCTGGAGGAAATGTCAAAAGGATGAAGAAACATCCATCCGTCTACTACGAGTACGAGTTTATTCACAATCAGGAGACGTGGCTAAACGCCCGATGACAATTCTGATAAACTGGTGAAGGGGGTGAAATAAACATTCATTCATCTATGGCGTCTATGTTCCACCTTGATTGGGAAGCTTTGTATCTCAAATAAAAACGAATGTGAAATTTTCTCGTGAGCAAATTAAATAATTTCTTGTCAACGGAATAACGTCCCAGATGCAGCGGTGTGATTGTTTCGAAAAGTCGAGGAAACATCTTAAATACATACATTATTTTTATAATTGAGTTGATAAGAATTACAAATAACAAAATTGAATGTTAAATCCAATAAAGAAATAAGTGATAATTTTTTTTCTTCTAAAATCTAAAACACCATAAAAGCAATTAAAAGTAGAGAAATACAGTAAAAACCTCTTAGAAAGTTCCCACATGAGATGTTTGTTTTGACGATACCTTTAAAATCCTTGTAAAAAAGGATTACACTTTTCCATTCTGCAATAGAGTTTATAATAATGTTGTGAAAAAAGAACAAAAGGTATCACTTATTAAATTGATAGTTTTAACGTTAATTTGGCTAGCAATTCTTATAAATTCTCTGTGAATTATCTAAACGACGCTGATTACGAATGTTAAGTTAAGTGTTCCACATATTACGGCTAAGTCTGTAATGACGATCTCCCTCTCTCTAAGCGAGGGCTCATGAGGACAGGCCTTCCATAGGCCGCGCGCTGCCATTGGCCAGTTCCGTACGGGCGCGTTTGCAAGCGGGCTCCTCCGCATTGTCTTCGTCTCCCGCCCGCTCCCGTTTCTCTGTTGTAATCGCCGACTCTGTAGTTGGCTCATCTGTAATCGCCGTCTCTTTCTCCGGGATATTCTCTTCACTACCGTTGTTGATTTCCATGGGTGTTTCTGTTGTCGTAACCGGTGTCTCTTTAGCGTTGGTTGACTCTGAAGCGATGGCGGTCTCTTTCGCGTTGGTTGATTCCAAAGCGACGGGTGTCTCATTTGTATCTTTAGTGTTGGTTGTTTCTGAAGCGATGGGTGTCTCTTTAGCGATGGTTGACTCTATGGCGACAGGTGTCTCTATTGTGTCAGGCGTTGGGAGGGCGGCTTCGCTTTCGGTTTTTGGCTCTTCGGCTTCTTTGGACTTTTCTTGGACTTCGCCTTCAGCTGCAAATAAATCAAATAATTAATTTTAACAGTAAAGCACTTTTTTTTAAATTCTGCTTTGCTAACACCAAAATAAACCGGTTTCAAATAAATTGCCCATGCATAAAATAAATTATTTAAAAAGAATATTATTCTATACCCATTTTCACATTTCTAATAAATTCACTCAATTGCTTCAAATATACATAACCAACATCGCACAGCTCAAATCAAGGGTGAATTTCAAGATGGTTTACATTAAAAAAAAATTATCGATACAAGAACACATTTTTTTCGATGAATTTATATCTAAATTTGCTTCAATTAAAAGATAGCTATTTCTTCAGTAAGCTTGTAATTGCTATTAAAGCTCATGGAAATGACACCAAGACTCTTTGCTTGTTTTAACAAGCATATAGATTTCCAAAGTTCCTTGCAATTTAAAAATTAAGCAAGATTTATAATTTTTTTTTTTAATGGGCCATTCGTCGGATAGATTCCCTATCTTAACGGACGAATTGCAATCTTTGGAACACATACTGGTGAGAATTCTGCGTTTGCGCTACCAATTTTTCAATAGAAGGTGCTCTGAAGAACTAGTGTTATTGACTGCTCCGGCACTGTTAGTCATATTTAAGAAGCATTCTTGGGCTCAAAATTCACTTATTCTCTCCTAAAGAAGACACTCCACACAGCATCCCCAAAGATCATATAAGTCTCTTGTATGGAGTTAATATAATTAAAAATAATGTTTTTTTTTAAATTACATGTGGTATTCAATAATAATTAAAGAATTAATAAATATAATCAACATGCAACTAAAATCTTGTATGAGAGAGAGAGAGACAGCATGAAAGCAAGACAACTGTGGCTATATATAGTTTGCTTGGTTATCCGGTCTCTCTTTGTTATCACCATGTCATCTAAGAAACCGCATTGTGTTAATTAGTGAATTGACTATTATTGCGCTATTCCCATACCACAGTAAAACCTTAATGTAAGGGGTAAAAACCAAATAAATTACAGTAATGGATATTTTTTAGAGGAACATCATAAGAATCTTTGGGGTCATACAAGTTTACCCTATCCCTATCCCTATCCCCACCAGGTAGTTTTGAACGTCAAGTGTACAAAATTTCATCAAGCTCTGAATAAAACTATAGATTTGTAAACAAAACAAACACTCTTCTTATATATATATATAGATGGAAGATGAGCTTTACAAAACTGGGATGTCTTCACTGGGCTGGACACGTAGAGAGGCTGGAGCCAGGAAAGGAGCAAATAGATGCCCGAAATGTGGTGCTGGAGGAAAATGCTCAGGATTCCATGGACAGCCAGGCGCATAAATATATCCATTCTGGAAGAGCTTGCCACCCACAATAGGCTAATAACTGCCTGCCTACAGAGAATCCAAAGATATTTTGGACACGAAACTGAGAACCCAAACCGGGAGAAAATCATGGTCACTGGCAAAGTGGAAGACAGGAGAAGCGGATGGATTGAAGTGATCAAATATCACAGGCATCTGGAACGTTGGTGTCTGCAGCTCTCCATGCAGTACATGACCGCGAGGAGTGGAGGAGCCTTGTCCACCAGGGAAATTGCAATGGGAGTCACGATCCTTGGCAATGAGGAAGCAACTAAAGAAGAATAATAAGCCTGCACGACGAAGGAGTGATGAGAGCAGAGGCGTGCGTCCCATATAGGCACTGCCTACCCTACCTTACTAAATAAAAATACTAAGTAATGAAAAAATTTATAAAATTTTTGCAAGAAATCAGTCTACATTTTCAAAAAATACGCACTAAGTTCCCAGCTATGAATCGCAGCGCAAGTCATATTCAAATGTTGACTGCATTTTACACAAAAATGTGCCTTTGGATACAAGACTCAAATGCAGCAATCAGTGCCATCTGTTGATTAGTACAACTTTACTATTATCATACGTTGGCTTTCTTTCATGCAATTGTGGGGTCGAAAAAATATGGAAATTTTATATATCCAGTAATTGGCTTATAAAATGTATAAATGAAGTTATTTGGTTATTTGCTGTGGCGGGTAACCCCAACTAACATCGGTTAAATCCAGCAGCGTGGCCATTCTGTAATTCGCTGTTTTCCTACTGCCTACTCTGATTAAAAACTGGATGTATAAACTTAAGTAGCTGGACAGAGTGAGGGCAAATGCCGCATCCTTAGGCATAAGGAACTGGAAGCATTACAGGTCGCCATAAGTGTGGCTCCGATGATGACTTGAGATTATATGAAATAGAACATACATTGCAGTATATACGACGATATGTATATTATATTTAAAGACCCAAACCAAAATATAGTAGCAAACTTAGCAAGAGAAAAGGCAGGCAAGTACAAGCAGGAAGATTGCAGTGTATGAATGTTGATGTTTCTACATACATTAGACATGCAGGGAAAAACAGTGGCAAGGTTAGGACAAATGCATGCATATTCAACAGAAAGATGCAGGGAATTTTTTTAAACATATTTTAACCATTTTAAATTGCATAAAAATTCACCAGTGTTGTATGTATCATCGGCTAGCAAGAAGAGTGACGTAACTCAAAAAGTTTATTTTTTATTATTAATTAGATTCCTTTCCTCGATTCGATTCCTTCATATTTTCCATTTTTAATCACATATTATTGGCTCATATAAATAAAATGTCTGATTTAAAACCGAGACACTATTTAAGTTTGCAATTGAGTTCGGGTAGAACTTTGTAAACATCATAAAAATAGCTGCCAATAATATGAGATTAAAAATGGAAAATAATATTCACAGATCTTGAATTTGAGATGTGATATCGATGAAGATGACACAAATTGAACTGGTCTCATTAGCTAAGTCGGTTGAGCATTGCGCTTGAGGGGGGTAATTCATATTTTAATTGTCCCGGTCCCATAGGATACAAGGGGAGGCTGAAAGGGGTAGGGATATGGGTAGAAAAAGCGACGCAAAACGTGTACAACCAAAATGGCTAAAGTAAGTTAGGTTAGGTCCACGAAAGCAGGCTAGTATTCCAACATCCATACTGGTGGCCGAGCTGATCTCCTGCTCCTGGACCGCGGGGGCGTCCTTCTGCTCCGAGGGCCCCTCTGGCACGGCCGGCAGGGCTGCTTTTGTTGGCGCGTCGGCAGCCGGAACTGCGGGCTCGGCGGCGGCATCTTCTTCCATCTTTGGTTTTACAAATTGTATAAAAAATGTGCATATTTAAAAAAAATTATATTAACAAGTTAAATAAAATTATATTAACAAGTTAAATAAAATTATATTACAAGTTAAATAAAATTGCCCAATTTTCACAATGATACAGCTAATTAGTAACAAGCTGAAACATAGTACATAAACATTTTTTTAAAATTAATATTTAACCCTTTTAGTCTTAGGGCATCAGATATGTAATGCTAAAAACTTAACAGTGCCAATTCGTTGGCGCCATAGATAACAGAAACAAAGGGAGATATAGCTTGCTTGCGTGCAGACTGTCACCTCGCTATGATCAAACTGCACAGACTATTAGTCACTATGTAATGAAACCTCTGTTTGGTGTGTAGGTAGAAACAAAGGCGGAATGCCGCTGTGCGTTCATGCAAGCAGCAGTAGTATGGGTGAACGATGTTGGCAACACGCGTTGTGCAATTCTGATAACGGTTCACAGCCCATCTCCCTTGCTTCTTTACCTATGGACGATGCGAATTTGATTTTTCTTCATATTAAAGATATTAAATGACATAGGAAACATTACAAATAGTAAACTATTGCACAACTTACAAGTGGGTATTTTTTCAATGATTTAATTCTGCAAATTGTAAGAGAAATCTTCCGTGTGTTTTTTTTTAATGGAAAATGTACGGATCCTGTTTCTTTTGAATACAACAGAATATAATAAAAAATATTCCATTAATGTAGTAATGGTGTCGTTTTACTCCAAAATATGTTGCTAATTCTGTAAAATGAGGCTCGATTATTGCAATTCATCCTTTAACACGGGAATCTATCAGACACAGAGAAATAAGAAACAACTGTGGGAGTTCCAGACCTAAGAAGCTCGCCAAACTGGATAAAACTAGTGCTGGGCGTTGAGGACAATTCTAAAAAGCACCGACAGTCGCTATCAATGCAATTGTCAACTGTTGAATACAACTGTTGAAAATATTGCTGAAATGGACTCTAACACTAATCATAGTCAATAGTTGACTGCGTTGCATTGTGTTGGATAATATTGATAAGTAATTACAGTGAAACTCTCTTAAGAACTTTTCTAAGGGACCGGGGGCTTGTTAGTGGGATTTAAATTTGTCCATTTTTTAAATGTTTTTTTTTTTTTCATATTGTACACATCGTAATTAGTATTACGTATTTTTAAATTGCATAGGTAAAATGAATTAAAAATATGTTATTGTTTTCGGCTACAATATCAATACTTTGGTATTTTTCAGTCATAGCAGACTCAAAAATCTCAAGCCGAAACAAAAACAAGTAAATGTTCATTTTCATCAAGATAAAGTTGATTAAAGTAGAAATGCAGATGTCGACGGGTGGGTGCAGCAGAGAACTGGGAAAAATTACTCAAATGATGCAGACTTTGCTATAAATGTCAATAATAAAAAAAATCATACATTTTATGATTTGGCAAAAAGGGGGATATTACGACAATGGTTTTCGTTAGTGATGGATTCACATCCAAACTTTTAAAACTTCTCGGCAGCCCCACACGTATCTGACTTGCCCAGCGTTTTTAAAAAGACTGTGGAAAGAGGTGAACAATGGGCTTGACTTTAGGAAAGGATGGTCAGATGGCCGAGCTTTTCGACGCGGGGACTTTAGTTAGTACTTGGCCACCCAGTCGTGTGAGGCAGACTTTATGTGGGAAAAAATTGTGTTTTTGAAGTTTTTTGTATGGAATTTCAAGGGACCAAAAAAACTTCTTAAGAGTGAAAACTTCTTAGATGGGAACTTCTTACACAAGGAGTTTCACTGTACTGATATTATCAATTATATCCAACTGTTGATGTACGTTTTCATGAATAGCATTGGGCGTGGACGGGATCTAGTTATGTCCAACAGTAGGTTATATCTTACTAGTACTAATTTAGACTACTCACGGGGACAGCGGCGGGTTTGGCCTCTACGGAGCTAGAGGAAGCCTTCCGCCCCCTCTTCGCAGGAGCTTTACGAGGCTCCTTCTTCTCCTCCTTGGCTTTGGCTTCGGCCGCTTTGGCTTCAGCTTTGGCTTCAGCTTTAGCATCAGCCTTGGCCTTCTTTTCAGCCTTCTTGTCTTCCTTCGTCGGCTCTTCTTTTCCTACCTCTTCCTGGAATTAAAACAATCATTCATAAGATTGAAATCATTAAACTAACTAGCCAGAGAAAGTGGACCTGTCTTGGCTCACACCACCATTGAGCTATATAAATGGAGTTAAAATCGGCATTTGAAATATGGGCAACAACATGCACCCAATTGGGATTCTACAGATAACACGGGCTTTACTCGATTATGAGTGTCACCGAGTAAGGATCTCCAATGATAACAGCAAAATGTCTATATGACTGGACATGTTATTCTGGAAAAGATAGAAAAAGCGATGGTGTAACCATTCATCGGTTTTACCATAATCAATATTCGCGTAAATTTTAATGTTCAAAAGCTCAAGGAGCAAATGAAGTAGGCACGCCAGTAACTCAAATGCTCCGCGCCGCCTGAGTGCTTACGAGAGCTATGCAGAACGTCTCTTTATCAACTATAATAATAACTGCATGGTATTTATAAGTTGAGTCTCTCATGAGATACGTATTGCACTATCTAAGTTAACAGAATAGTCTGAATGGCGAACCTGTGCTTCTTCAGTCTCCATCGGAGTCTCTTCAACCTTGGTCTTCGGAGCCGTAACTGCTATTTCCGGTTCGGGCACCGCATCTTCTCCTTCGTCTTCTGTGGCCTGAAAGAATCGAACGCAAGAGTCAGTATATCATGGGGTATGCCATACATTCATTTATAACAGAATTGTTCAATTTGTTTATTTATTTATATTTGCTACGTAAATATGATTACACAAAATAAATTTAAAAAATAAAACATAAAAAAAAAACATTTTGTAGGTTGACATTTTAAATTATGTACCACAAATTTGTGCCACAATGGAAATTTGACGTTTTTAATTTAAGTTGAAGTCCACCATATTGCTTATTTTAACACTTTTTAAATTTTAATTTAATATTTCATTATGTTTTCATAGTAGACGGGACTAAACTGTTCTTTTAATCACCATTAGCCCCTAAAATAATTCCTAGAATTCTCTGAAATCGTGAAAAATTCGATTTCTTTAGTGGCCTTTATTTTATAATTTCAAAAAAAAAGTACTTCTAATCCGTACTAGATGCCATATCTTTTGATGAAAATAAATATCATTAGATTTTGATTAGTATTTTGGCCTCAAAACCAAAATTAAGTTTTGTAAGAAACAGGTCGCGCAGCCGTTCCTCTTAAGCAAAAAGTCTTTAATGATAAGGACAAATATTTTATTCTGAAAATCAGGCCCCAAAACAACCTTCGAATGAGATTACCTGATGAATTTTGAATAGAGGGCAGATTTTTTTTTTATAAGCAAGACTAACAGTCCTGGGTTATAAATAACCTGACAATATTTGAATTCCTCCTACTACCATCATACTAAGCGAAAATGTTGCTTGTATTGTGATGGAGGACTTACCTAGAGAAACCGACACATTTGTCAACTCACCGGCCAAAGGCGATGTCTGATGGCGTAAGATCGGGGGATGTGAAATAACCTCCCGGCTTTTTAATATCAGCAGTTAGACTTACCACCAGGAGGACAGTGTGCTGGCCCCCCGCGCTGACCCTCATGCAGTGGCGTCCCTCCAGCTTGCCCTTGGCCAGGAGTCGGGGCTCCGCCTCGTCATCCTCGCCCCCGGTGCCCAGCTGGCCCGAGCTTCCCATGCCCCACACGTGGATCTCCCCTGGAACAAACAACACGCCATCAAAATCTATACAACGGACTTTAGAATATAGTACATTTAATTGTTTTAACATGGGGAATACATTACAAAAAGTATAAAAAAACAGTACACAAAGTACAGGAAAATGGGATAAGTTTTATTGTATAAAGATATCTCAAAATAAGGAACTCCAGTGAAAAACATATGGTTTTAAAAAAATATATAATTATACATAGAAATTATAAATCGTTATTTAAGAGTGAATAAAAAGTCATATCATCAAAACACCGTGTTATGTTGGTACCATTTCATTTGGAACATCTGACGTCACGTGCGCTTTCTGTTTTTGCATTAGTACGGAAATTTTTATTTTTCGATTTTGTGTTGTACTATAGGTTTTGGCGAAATTTAATCATAATTTAGGTGACTTTAGGCTCTATAATTGTTGTTCAATATAAAAAAAAAATATTATTAATGAAAGAAATTAGAGCATTCATGAGTAAACCAATTATCAATACGGATATTACGATAATGTTACTAAATATACTGGTATGTAAGTTTGAATGTTATTATGGATAAAAAAAATTGGATTGGAGTTCCTTATTGTTTATTTCTAGGCTATTATTGGGTAGTGTCTGCGGGCGGGGAAAATCTAGGTTTCTAATAAAAATGGAAATTACCGTTAGCCTTTTGAAAGCTGAGATTTTCGCTAAAAATCAGAGTTTTCCATGTTTGCTGCGGCATGTGCCAGCTGAGAGCAGACAGCTTACCAACTTGTTTTTTGGATGCTGTTGTAAATGGTACCATCTTACCAGATAACGTGTTCATGTATTTATAAAAATTGTATGTATACTCGTATATCAAAATAGTATCCCCAGAATAACATTATAACGAACACGCCGTTTCTCCGCAGGGGTGGGCAGAGGAAGGACCGCCAAACAACTCGATCTTGGCATACACTTCTTGCTTCATTCACATTCATACATTCTCTTCTGTTATTCCGACTTCTGACATGGCCCGTGTCAAGTATTTGATTAACTTGACTTCCATTCACATTCGCATCATATATTCTCCTTACACGCCTCTCTTCGTTCATTCGCTCTACATGCCCAAACCATCTAAGCATCCCTTTCTTAATCTTGCTCACTACGCTTACATCAGCCTTGCATTCTTTACGAATCTCAACATTTATCACACGATCATACATGGTTGTAAAACACATTCGTCTCAGACATCTTATTTCTACAGCATTCAGTCTACTTTCGTCCTTCTTCTGCCAGTTCCATGCCTCACTGCAAAATATTTCCAGTTTTCAAAGGTGTATTACTGTATTTATTTACTATATTGATAAATGCATGTTATTTTACATTTAGAAAAACATTTTCTTCTGCCTCATGTTACAAAAGAAAAAGAAAAATAATTTTTTTAACTATAATTTTCATAAAGTTAAATAAGTACACTAGACAATAAAAAAACAAAATAATACAAGGTTTTCCTGTAAATAAATAGAGTAATATGACTTTGAAAATTGAAAATATTTTTCACGATAACAGGATATTAATTATTTTGTCAGTTGGCGCGCGTGGGACAAATGAGAATATTTGAAACTAGCTGATGTGTACCCGGCCTTGCTCGGATACAATAATTGATTTGACAGCGAAAGTAACTATCTCCAAATAAAGAAACATTCATTTGAATATTTTATTTCATTCCAAACGTTTATTTTTTCAAAACGTATCTAAATCATAAAGTTCTTAAGTAGATACCTACTCGTATTTTCCATTTTGAAAATATTCTACCCAAAAAAACCTTCTTCTTTTGAGCATGCAATCTATGGCTAACCAGAGTGTTATATCTATGGGCTAACCGAAATAAAACATGGCGGGTTCAATATTTTTCATATAATTTTAAAACGTTATAGCAACAGTTTTACATATTGGATTTCATCAAACTACTCTCTAAACCTTCCCGGCACTAATAAAAACAAACTGTGCTATTTTCAGCGAAACCGGTTCAGTGATTTTCGAGAGCATCGAGGACAAACAAACAAACTTACAATGATATTTATATATATAGATATGTACACAGTATTATTAATTAGCCAAATTAATAAAATTTGTTTGAGTTTTCTACAAAGATATTTAAGTCTAAAAATCTCTTGATGAAAAACAACATGACCATTCCGAATCGGCTCCATAGCGCGCTGGCGTTGAACGGAACAATGTGGATGCGCATTGTAACGCATTGGCGTTCCACAGGTTAAGCTTTGTCGATTGTGTCATAGCAAAATCGTGGAAAAACAGAAATGACTGTCAGTAGTTCTCCCACTTAATTAACGTAGAGATTCTTCATTGAATAGTCAAAAATAGAGAACAAAGTGGTAGAACCACATTAAATCAAAAGGACAAAAAACAATTCAGTATTAATAAAAAGATTGGCGTAATAAATTACAGTACATGAATAGAAATGTTTTGAATAATTTTGAAAATCTGACGTGACGCAATAAGCGGGAAATATTCTGTAATATATATGTACCCGAATCTGTAACCGCAAAGGATGCTGCAGACCCACAAGATATGGAGACGCACTTCTTCTCTTTCAGAGCTGGAACTGCAGTCAGTTCCTTTGCGTCTTCACAGGCCTCTCCCAGCCCCAATCTGGAATGGAAGAGAATTGACACTGTTAGAATATTTGACTTAAAGGATGGAGATACAAAACATACAAATTTATTTACATAATTATTATCCGTGTCATTCACCAGCATTCTTAAAACGGACGTGTCGAAACCGGTAGCTGAATAATAAATGCAAGTAACAATAGCTAATAAAACTTTTCAAACAAAATGTCTAGAAATTGTTACATGGTTAATTAATGCCCAAGAAATACATAAAGTATTTATGTTTGTTTGTATAAAAGTGGGTGACGATTATTTTAGCGTAAACCTGCCCAACGTAAAATACTCTTATTATAGTTTAGTCGGCGGTGTCCAAATTCGCTCAAACCTTAACAAGCAGTCTGGCTTTGGGGAAAATGGCAGCCTGGAATGTCTTTTCGTCTGTATTGAGATCTTTGTTTTTCTTTCTTTTATTGTCATAAATAGACATGTTTGGAGCACTTTAATAATCTTTATTTAAAAATAATCAGATCTAACTGCACAGATTAATTTTAACAGTCGTATTTATGCGTTTATACCGCAAAAAGCTATCAATGAAAAAGTGATACATACGAGGGCATCTAGGATCGAAACATCACGCGTTTAAAGAGTTAAGTATTTTAAAATATCCATTAGAACCTTTTATCTTTCAAATAAATCCATCTATGATACCTATTTTTTATATGAATACCGCACAAGAGTCCCAACTGCTCCCAACCGTCTGGAGCTAGTGAGACTATGGCATTCCCAATTGAGGAATGTTGTGAGGCTGAAGGTATTGGGGAGGGGAAAGAGAAGACGAAGGTGGGGAAATACCTGGCTATTCAGATCTGGTCACCAAACACGGCTAAAAGCCATTTCAAGAAACGTTTCAATTCTGAATGGTGGTCTTTCACCAGGGCGATACTGAGAGTATCTTCCACTCTGGAATGTGCGCAAATATAGTATATATTATTTTGAAATTGATTAATTATGAAACAGCACTAATCAATCAAATAAAAATTACTTGCGCACGCTGGGATTTGAACCTGCGACCTTCGGATTCGTAGTCGAGAGGCTTACCCCTCGACCATGGAGGCCGTCGACACAATATTCTTAAATAATAAGGTGATTTTATTGAAAAATGGTTGAGGCCAGAAGACCGAGCTTTCACGTTTCAACCCGGAATTGTTTACATTTTCAATAATGCCCTTTTTTAAGTTAGCATTTTAAGCCATTGATAAATGAAGTTTTCTCGATCTTACCGTCCATACTCCCTCCTTCCCAGAGCGTGACACACCCCCTCCTCGTCCAGCGCTAGGGAATGATGCGGCCCGCCCGCTATTTTACTCCACGCCGCCCCCTTGAACGCCTCCGCCACGACGGGCGCAAACACGGTCTGCGGGCTGCCCTTGCGCACCCCTATCTGCTGGTAGTTGTTCAGACCCCACACGTAGACGTCGTGCCGGAGCGCCTTGCGGGCGAACGTGCAGTGCGTGCCGGCCCAGATGTGGTCAAAGTCGGCCTTGTCGCGGCAGAAGACGAGCGGAGCGGGGACCAGCAGTCCGTCTGGAATTAAAAGATGTTGTTAGATACAAAGAGTTTGAAAAATCATGGTTTAATTGGCCTGCAAGACGGAGAAATCTATGTGCTGCAACCTTTTTACAGCTCACCGATATGACAAAGTTAGCATGGTACAAATCAGTATATCGGTCCACACTTACATACGGTCACCCAATCTGGATGATGAACGAGAGAATACATTCCAGGGTTCAAGCTGATGAAATGAGCTTTTTAGGAGAAATGATTTTTTAATTTACAAAGTTCAATAAAAACCACAATTGCTTGTATGGAATAAAAGGTAGGTGAATTTAGCCAACACAAATTAGCAAATAAAACAAGGATAAATACTGTCGATTTTTTGTTATTTGTAGCTTAGATCATCAATTGAATTTCAAATTTAGCAATACAGTAAAATCCTGTTAGCTTGAAATCCACAGGACACCGAAAATCAAATTTCGTATTTAACAAATTCCCACGAAATTGGAAATCTTAATAAAAAATTTATTCGGCGAAAAGTCGAGTTCCGCAGCCGGCCTTTCAAATTCATTAAATTCGTAATAACACGACTTCCCGTGTAAATATAATTTTCGCAGCAGATTACCGACACGGCCGGCCATTCAAATTCAGATACCAAAGTAAATTCGTGTAAATAGCGCACCACGTTTTATCTCCATGACCGGCCTATCAGATTCAGTTTTACAAAAATATGACATATTTTCGCATATTGTATCTAATTTTTTTTACAAAAACAAATTCAATACACACTTCTCTAATTCGCATAAATTTGGTCATTAATATGAAACATCCTTAATGGAATAAATTACTATTATTTTCCATCCAAAAACTCATAATCATTGCATTCCTACTGGTTACAAAACATAGCTTATTGTAACTAATTTAAATTCTGAATTCAATACTGATTGTAATAAAACGTAATTGTTGTGTATTTCTCTGTCGCTAAGAAAAACTCGATAGATAAAATCGCTGATTATAATAAACACTCGGTTATTTATTAATAAATAACATGATAGACAGAATCTCAGTATAATGGATTTGAAGAGCCAGGAAGCTTAGGTCCTTTCTATACAATGATAATAATCTGTCTATCTGACCTTGAGAGATTCTCAGATATCGCTACTGTACAGTCTTGCTGACAGTGCCATCTATGTGAAACAATCGAAACTAAGATATTGCAGTAATGATGCAACAAGAACTTACTGAGCCCGAGACGGCTATGACGGTCACATGAACGGGCTGTCACTCGTCCGAGTTGGCCCTGCTCGCCACATCCACAAGTGAATACCTAGAACACACAAAAACATTTTTTTTATTCAAGCAATTTCATATGTAGATCTTGAATGCTGAATTCTGAACTTTCATAAAAAAAAATTGTGTATATTTAATACAATCTTCTTCTTCTATTATACAAAGAAGAATGTTCCGGTGCATTTGTTTTGTATACAAATCTAGTTTTATTCCGAGCTTGATGAAATTTTGCACACTTGACCTTTGAAACAGGAAGGTCTACATAAGATTTGGAAAACCACTCCAATCCCCCTTTGCTCAAAACCCTCAAACATATTGCAGCGGACGCTAATGCTCAGTTGACATCCGTACTCGCATCTCTACTGTGCTGTATGATGTAATACGAATACTTGCATCTGTGCCATTCCTGCACTGCGAAGTGCTGGTAGATGTGAATAGACCTTAAAACAAAGAACTCAGTTTCTCCAACACTTAACACCTACCCCGAAAAGCACTCCCCTCCTACTTCCGCCAAGTATAAAAAAATGGTCACATTAATCAGAATTACAGAAGAGTGTGTATGAGATGATACATGAATATGAATGAAGCAAGGAGCGTGTGTCAAGACACAGTTGTGTGGAAATCTATCCTCTCTAGTTAGTTGGGTTAAAGAATTTAAAATAAGATGAACTACATAATGTTTTTAAATGGCAAGTTGCAGTGTCTAAAGATTAACATTGTACAGTCTCCGATAGTAGAAACAGAATGAAGATAGGGTGTCTACCTGTCCCTGGTCGGTGAGCATCACCAGATGGTCGCCTCCGGATGCGATCTGGACCACACGTTGTCCTGGCAGCATCTCGATTGGGGTGCGCTCATTACCCTTCAGGGTCAGCCCCATGTTCCCGTGAGAGTCCTGGAAAAACATAACAAATAATCAGTATTAGGTTAGAGGTTCCTTATCATACAGATGTAGTATAGTCTGTTAACCTGTTAACCGAGCGTGACGTACTTATACGTCAAATGTAAATGGTATCGAGTACGGGTAGTACGTATAAAAACCTCTTCGAAATATATGTTGTACCCTTGAACGGGCGGGATTTAGTTTTACGAATGTGTGAGTCATCGGTACATGAATTTAAGAGGAACGGCTGTGCGCCATGTTTCATACAAAACTTAATTTTGGATTTGAAGGCAATCCCCCGGTTAACGGGTTAAGGAAGTGTAGAAATGTGAATGGAACTAAAATTTTTCATTATTTATTTATTTGTCATGACCTCAATTAGACATTCGAAATTCAAGAAATTTGAAAGAAAAATGTACAAAGATCATGGTAACGGTTTTACAGCTATTTTGTGACATGCGTCAAAGGGTAGTTGATAAACTGTCTGTAAGCGACGTTAAAAATGTAGATGGTCAATGCAACATCGTTAAACAGTTGAATGGCGCATTCTGACAAGTTCTCGCTTTTGAAGCATAAAATAATACATGGGATCTCCCACGAGTATAGTTGTTAGGGATGTATAAATTAGACTCATTCAACATAGATGAATTACATATAGTATCAGTTTAATTAAAAAATATATTTACTTTAAAATATTTATGGGCGGGCTCAAGTATTCCTGTTGAGAAAGAGGATGGATACATGGAAGTGTAGAAAATATATATATTCTCTCATAGTCAAGACAACTCACCCTGAAGGAGCCCCAGGCGAACACCTGGAAAGTGTGCAGGAGGGCGGCACTGTGGCTGTCCCCTGCGCTGACGGCCACGGCGCGGCCGGGCAGAGGCACCTTGCGCGGCGCAAACTCACTGCCGGGCTCCTCTGTATCACGGCCGAGCGCTCCCTCGTCATTGCAGCCAAACGTCCACACCTGGAAATGGAAAAGTGATTTAGTATTAACGGCCATCAAATACAAGCGATCCAAATTCAGTCGGTCTTTAAAAGTATGTCAATTTTGTTTACAAATTGGAATACTGTTGCGAAATGTTTCCGGCTTCACGCAATATTAAACTCTATGCCATGGCGGCAGATGCTACATTAGCCTGTAGCCTTCATATATACATAGGTGAAAATTGGATTTCATTGAGCTGTATTTAATGGAAGTAAATATAAATATCTGCTAACAACTATACTTTCGTCAAGATTCTATTCATTGATATGTTAGAATTGTATAGTTCAAAAATATTTATTTACCTCAGTAGGAATTTAATTAATTCGCTGAGCGGAAATTAACACAGTTGTCGTACAGAACGCACTGAGGTGCCCGGCTGACTTAAGCGTTTATTCAGTAAAATTCTATAAACAAATCTCCATTATTATGCATTAAAAACTTATGGCATTTTAGCTCCACCGAAGTGAGATAGTAAATTATTAAACAATCAATTAAAACTTTTCATATTGTGCATTCTAAATTCAGTCATTTTCAAATTTCAGTTTCAAGGCACCGAAGAAAAAGAACTTATGTGCGGTGTGAATATTATTTAGCATTAGTTTTGTTACATTTCCATCCTTGTCGATGGCAACAGTATGCATGCCTCCAGCACAGATGTCCACTATGTTGCTGGGCAGGTCCTTCACGTGGGTAAACCTGCAACCAAGTCAGACATAAATCATCGATCAATAGTCACTTAATAGTTTAAAAAACCAGAATTGAAAAAAAAAATAGGTCATCATCATACCCTTGCAGCAACAAGGTTCTATCGGCAATGTTATGCAATATTGAACTCTAAATTAGTACTCTCTCTAGAGTCCATTATCGCATGACATTGCTTTGTCAGATAGAACCTTGTTGTTCTAAGGGCACGAGATTTTAGCTCACTGTGCAAATTAATAAGAATTAAAAATGATCAGTTCTGGAATAATATTTTTGCAAATTTCTTAAGTTTTGTTTAATTAATGTGTTAAATTAAACTTTAACAATATAGAACAGGTTCAGCATAAATTTCTTAGGTATATAAATTTTTAAACAAAATTACAATTGAAAATATTAATTATGTAAGTTTGAAGAATCGATTGCATCTGATTAGGCTGTCCTGACGGGAGAGTTATGTCAGACCTAGTTGTATTACATATATAGAATCATTAACGACGAAGAACACAAGACAAACTGTAACATTTTTCATCATTTAACCAATAGAATGGATGATCTGGGCAACAGGTTAGGGTTGTTGTTGATGTATTTGCTGACTCCATTTATACAGTAAAGAGTTATCTATATATACCAGCACTTCGATGAATCCTACAATATGTAGTATTGTAGCTTGGATAATGTAGCGTTAATGATTTGTGTTATAATATTGTTTTGGTTTTCTATTTTATGTCACTGTTAAACGTTTGAAAGATTGTTCATTACTTTATGGTTTAAAATCTCTATGTACTTGTAATTTTTGATAGCTCTTTACATTATATTTTAAAATCCATGTAAAAACCCAGATGGGCGTGTAATCAAATAAATAAATAAATAAATTATTAAGTGGATGATTTCCACTTTTTTTAAGCATATTTTCTTAGCTTGTAGGGCCCGTTTGATAGATTCCCCTACATTAATGGATTGAATATGTTTAGAACATTCATCATCTAGTGTGAACACTATATCTATTGTACGTGTATTTCAATGGAAGGTGGTTCGACACTAGTGTAAAACTGTAATGCACGCCAAACATGTAGCCACCCAACATTTGTACGCAGTTACGCTGCCCAAATAGAATGAGTGTTTATATGACTTGTTCTTGTGCCAAAACAGCTATTGCGGAATAATTTGCCATCTTTCGTGTTTACTCTTTCTTTTCCTCAAGACACTCTACACGGCATTACCAAAACCCCAAAAGACTAAAATCCTGAAAGACTGAAATCTTGATGAAAGACTAAAATCCTATAAAAACCAAAGGATGATCAGAATTCTCGGGGTGAAATTGTGTAACCATAAAATGGATCCTACCTGCTGCGTTCGAGGTGGTCCTCCCCCAGTCCAAGTTGCCCCACATCCCCCTGTCCCGTGGTGAAAACTTGCCCCTTCTTGGTGGGGCCAACAAGGTCACCATTGATCAGGGGTACCTTTGCCTCTGAAACGTGAAAAAAATGTTACAGAATGAGAAAATGCGAGATACATAGAAGTAAGTTAAATTGGCAAGAGAAAGATACTAGACAATATCTCGAAAGACTAAAATCCTGAAAGACTAAAATCCTGAAAGACTAAAATCCTGAAAGACTAAAATCCTGAAAGACTAAAATCCTAATAGACCGAAATCCTGAAAGACAAAAGTCACATCAAATAAACCTACCTACTATAGGAACTAATTTGAATGAATGCGAAAATATGAAAATAAAACATTATCATTTAGATGTAGTATGTTAAATGGAGGAGACATAATATTTGACCAATATTACAAAAAATATGAGAAAAAGTCAACATCCTATAGAGACTAAAATCACGAAAGACCACAATCTCAAAAGAATAAAATCCCGAAAGATCGCAATTCTTACAATGAATGGGACATAAAAAACAAATAACGGTAATAAAAATTAATGGACCTACATTGTAGCATCAATAAAATCCACTTTCTTAAACAAAATTATTACTATGACGACTTCATTACAATCAACATTTTTCAAACATATCAATTAATGAATTTTGTGTGTATTTTGCAAAAGAAAATTATCACATCAATAGGGAGGTGCGTTATTTATGAAACTAGAAATAAAATGATTAATTTACAGATTAGTGGGCACCTACCTCAACGCATGTATATATGTCATTCGATAAGTGAATACCTAATCAGTTGTCTTATCTTACATAGTTAAATCCATTTAAACCGGCCACCGAAAGGTAAAAGATTGACATAGTTAACATGACAGGCGGCTAAAATATTTGGTTGATTTTTATTAATTTAATTATTTTTTATTAGATACTATTTAAGATACGAGATGTTAAGAATAAGTATATTACAATAGTTTCTTATATTCACAGTCCTCTTCACTAGGGATTTCTGTTCCAAGGCGGACTGTACGTTGTTGTGTTGGTGTTACTATTTTTATTGTCTTCAACACTTTTCTGATTTCCTCATCTTCTTAGCCATAATTTGATGTTAAAAAATGTTTTTTTTTTAACTTTTTTGTTTTTATGATACAAAATTTTAATAAATGATATCTTGCATTGCGCAACACTTTTATGAGAATTTAACCAAATACCATTTATCACAATACCTCCAGCTCTTGACATTTGATGGCAACATGATATACCAGCGCCCTCTAGCAGCCCGAGTTGTACAAATTGGGTTTGTCATACATTTTCTGTGAAATCTATTCTTAATAAATTATAGAAATCGATAATTCAAAATATAAATATTAGTTGATCTACACATGATCTTACTGCTACACCACCGCCTCTAGCGGCCTATGCTATTGGGTTCCAAACTATGTTGCCGTTAAAAAAAGGCTTTATATGTTAATTACAATCCAAATAGGCTCTTTAAAAAAATATATGTGCAAATTTTGTGGATGTGGACATATTCAAACAACAGAACACATCGTAGAAGAATGTCCCCTTCATCAGTTTCCCTATGGCACATCTGTGCCGAACCAAGTGACTCCCGATGCCGTCGACTGGCTGAATAACCTCAGCATCCCACTGTGACCTCCACCGTACGATGAAGAAGAATCTCTAGTACTAGTTAATTACAATGAGAGTGTATTGCAAACCTGGTTTCTTCTTAATTTTGGACGATCCTGCTACGGGTTTAGCTTCCGCTTTAGAAGCTGTACGCTTTAATCCTCGAGCCGCGGGCATTTTTCTCTGGAAAACACAACAAAAGTTCATAAGAATTTTTTTTTTAAAATCATTGAAGATAATATTAACAAATCTCAAATGAAATATGAAACGGAAAAAGCAAACATAATAAAAAAGGTAACGGTCACATCTGGGACTCAAACCCAGGATCTAATTACCAGGGGTTAATAATAAAGGCAAAAAATTAGATAATTTAGAAACACTTGAAATTAGAAAATCCCTAAATATTAATTCTAGTGCAGTGAATAACCAAGTAAATTTATCTTAAGTCTTATTCTAGATAATTTTCCAGTCTGAAAAACCCCTAATTACCCTTCCCCTTTGGTCATCTCCCACTCCGAAGCCTAAATATTTATGTATGTCTGTCATTATTTTATATCTTATATTAGTTTTAATATAGTCCCGACGAAGGAAGGGTACTTCTGAAAATTGAAGTAATATAGAACAAATTTGTGTTTACATTCTAATTATGGCAAGCCAAAAAGTAAACACTTTTCATGAATATATACACTTTAATTATTATATAATATATGCAGCACATTTCCAAGTGGTAGATACTCTAAGGCCACTCGCTGACAGTCCGGTAAGGAATCGACATAAATAGGTGTAATGTTGCACGATGTCTCGCTGCATGAACTCGCACACGGGTCTGCAGATGTGGGTATATTTGTAGCTGTTTTGCAAATTTCTGTTTTACTGTCCCAATGTGAAGTGGCGACAAAGTTGTGGAATTTAACATTTATTCAAAATTCCTTTGAAATATTATTAATGTGCCAATTATTAAATTCTTTACAATATTTAAAACTATTTTTAATTAAAAGAAATGTTACGAATAAAAAACATTCTTTAAGTGATCTCTGCGGTGACGCAATATTATCGAGAAGGCATGGAAACCTCGTATCGCTTGCCTATATACAGTCGAACCTGGCTATAACGATCATGGCGATAGCGAGTTCACGCCTATAATGAGCAATGACCCAATGATATTTTGGATCAGGCTCTTTTTCATACTGTTATAATATAACAAGGAAGTTTCACTGATATATCGTAGAAATAATTATGTCAAAATAATTTCTAAATACAATCGTTATGATAAAGGTGGCGGTATAGCGCAGCGGCGGCGGCTGACAGGAAATTTCATTAAATCTCGTTAGGGACAGATAAATATTTGATGGCACTACCTGTGTAAGATTATCGGCAATGTGAAACATTCTTACCCATCGGGCACTGTGTAAAGTTGTCGTAAAATCTGCAAGTCATTTGAAAATTGGGCTATACAATCTTGTCCCCTTTTTACATCTTATTTTGTATTACTACTCTGTATTATTGGATGGGGTAGGCACATACAATAAAAAAAAAAAAAATTGACATAACGGGTAACGGCCATAAGGGGCAAATTTAGTTAGTCCCTTCACACTCGTTATAACCGAATTTGACTGTACATTTCGCACCGCCCTCGCTCCTCCCTCCACACCAGGTTCCATTGCAAATAGAAATATATGGCACAACGCGCTATCGGTATCACGCATTCGGTTCATGTCGATTCCTTACTGGACGGTCAGCGGATGGCCTAAGTATCGCCTTGTTAAAAGACAATTATTCAGAATCATTGAATCGCTGCTTTAGCTGGATTTAGTTATCTGAATAGCTAGGTAATTCTCAACCTTCCTCTATCCCTTCCCTCACAACATACCCCAATTTGGGATGCTACTTTTGTGAAATTCACATTTATAAAAAAGAACAGTGCCGACTGCTCGGAGCCAGTGGGACTATGGTATCCCCAATTTGCAGAAGTTGTGAGGCTGAAAGGAAGGGAAGGTGATGTAAAATAGGAATGTTGAAAATTACCTAACTATTCGGATCCGGTCACGCTTAACACGGTTAAAGCTATTTCAATTCTAAATGGTGGCCTTTCACCAGGGCGATACTGAGAGCATCTACCACTCTCTGTTTATTTAATGTCATATTATAAAATATTATATTACATTAGAGCATCGGGGACATAATTCATACAATAACAAAAAAACAACTTAGTGATAATTGCAAAAATCACGAAACTTTATTAGGTTACATCATTTAATATGAACACTTCGATGCATAAATTTTAGTAACATAACAATATTTTCATGCAACAAGTTTCACTGAAAATTGTTTTGGTCGTTTTACGTCATAAAAACAGACAAAAGTGTAAAAAAAAAAACATTATTGCGCAAATTTAAAGGATTACACCGGCGTAAGATTGGACGGCGAGACCAAGCCAACAATATAATGTCGGTCTTGTCAATAGCCCGTGACAATCGGCGTAGGTGCAAAAAGTATGCGTTTATATTGAGACATACGGCTAATTCTTGATAGATAGTTATAGCGCTCGAATGCCTCTGTTTATAACTGCGAAGAATCGGCATTATGGGATGTAAAAAAAGTGCAATTAATAGCGGTAAAAATATGCGACTCGGAATCCCGCCTATTCGCAATTCGTCAATGTTAGACTACGCGGGAAAGTATAATGTCGAGCAGCAAACGGCTAATCTAATTATTGTCGCTATTAAAGGATTAGAAACATTCCCTGTTGCATTACTTGTATGGTTTTGCAGCGGCGCGATATGCATCTTTTCATTTTCAATGACAAACATTCCGTGTGAGGTTATGTTGTTAAAAAATGACAAAATGCTATTGGCTGTGATGGCCTCCTCGGCGGCAGATTTCACGGCCGCTAAAAACCCACAATGGCGAGATAATAAGATTAATTGATTGAGGAAGGATGTTACCTGTTGTTCGGGCTATTTATTGGAATATGTATAAAGTTATTTGTGAAGTATTTTGGAGATTTGTATAGCAAAATATTCCCTCGCGCCAAGATTGACGGCGAACTAGGAGCCAACGTACGAGCGGCAATGTTTGTTCTGCTCCTTTATGGCCTTATGCGGCGCCATTGCAAAGCTTTCGCGAACAGACCTACACCAGAATATATGAGGGGGGCAGATCTGAACATAATAATTATTTTTTATGATCTCATGACGACGAATTTTGAAGATTTTCCTAGCGATGGAAAGAAATATTTTGTTAGACGAAAATACTTATTTTATATGTTTTCATTAAAAATATTACGCTTTTTGTTAGTGGGCAGAAATTGGAAACTGTGTGGGGATGATTCTTTTTATTCCTGTAATAGGAGAGAATTGGAATGAACCGTCACTCGGTGATTAGCAGCAAAACAATAATAGTTGAAAAAAATACTACACAAATGGTGTATAATAGTATTTATTTTGTTAGTAAACAAACATTCGTGTACAGCTTTAAACAGTAAACTTTGTAGTTCTTCAAATGAGGAACCAACACGTTACTTATTTTGTAGTATCCACACAATTTACATTAGCGATGTCAGTTGCCACCACAGAGAAGAGAATCAACAGAGGTGCTGTTATAGGTGAGGGGAAGAAGCCTAATTTAGCACGGTGAGGGGTGAGCCCGGAGGCATGACCCTTCAGTGATTTGCCAATAAATAAATCCTGACATTTTGCAGGAATGTCGCATTGCACTGCAAAGTATTTATATTTACTCTTCGATAAGCAAATCTGCTAATGATCAACTCGTCCTTTTTATAATTGTGTCGATTTTATCGCCAATATCCTTCCCGTGGCTGCCGTGCCAACATCCAAAACTAACTGCTAATTTAAGTTTTAAAAAAACAATAGGTAGAAAGGTTCGGCTTGTTTACATAAACAGAATATTTTGTTAAATTGTTTGGTTCGACTCTTTTAGAAATGTTTATTAAATTACTTACCGCAGAAAACTGTGCTATGAACGCTTTCGCGTTGTTGTCATTTTGGTTTGTTTCGCAAAACTGTTAAGAATTATATTGAATAAGTTGAAAATTAAGTAAAATAACGATTCCCTGTGGAACGCAATGCGATATTTGTGATTATTATCACTATGCCTTCTATTTTGATACCATTTTAATGAATAAGAATGCGTTTTTGGATAAAATCTTCCAATGATCAATAGACGGCAGTCAGCGTGCAAATGATAATAGTTTATTAAAAAAATGCGTCACCTGGGCTGGTGCCAAAATGGATGTCACGTGACCTTCGCCTCCAGATCAAAATGGTATGAGTGGATCCAGTGGCGTAACGAGGGTAGGGCGGAGGGGCGGACCGCCCCGGGTGCCCCAATTAGGAGGGCGGCAAAATTTGCTTGTGCTATACTATACACGATCAAATTGATATGATTTTGCTGCGCGTAAGATCCAAAAAGTGAAATTTTAAACTTAAGTTTACTATTTTGGTTTTGAAATAAATATTTTTCGCTCTTTCATTTGATTCCTTTTTTCCACCAACACCAACATCATTATTTTTATAGCGAAAAATTATGATTCCGCCCCGGGCGATGATGGCCCACGCTACGCCAATGGGTAGATCTTGATTTGGGCATATCTATGTATTGTTGAAGTCAGTGATTGCCACCAACTGCAAAGACACTCGCAATCAGCAGTAGTTCCCAAACTAATTTTGCAAAAGCTAAGTAGATTCTACTAGGTTTTTTTTTTATAAGCAAAGAATTGTTTTAAAGTCTCAAATTCTTCGCCAACGCGAACGATTCCCATAACATGAAAAAGAAATACACACCTTTGATGTATTTCGAAGCGCATGCAAAATAAAGAAAAACCACAACCTACCCCGATAACTTCAATATAAAAATCTGACGTCTATATTTCGTGCAATTTATGAACACCTGTTACCTGCAACATAATAAATACCTACTACTTGTGCAACTCAACTACTGCAATCGACTACTTCTACCTACTTCTACTTGCAACTTGCAGCTCGCAGGCTCGCAGTCATTATTATACTATACTAGATGCTGGAAGACCGGTCAATTATTTGCGCAATAAGGCAATAACTGCAACTGTATCAAAGTACGTACTTATGTCAGCCCGGCTTTATTTATTGTTTTAACCCATTTGACTCGGATTATCGTCGTTTACAATAATAATAATAATTTTATCAATTTGAATATTGTCTTATCTTTACAAAGTAGGTATCTACACAACTACTAAACACTTGAGGTTACTAAAAATAATGCTTTTATCACGCATCGAAACTATCTCTGATTAATAATTTGTTTTTTTTTGCTCTTATCGGAATATTGTATAATAATAATTATTATTATCTACTCTCTTTGATAATATGGTTTAACACCTTTCAGGAGATATATATATTAGTAATTTAGAGGGTTGGGAATATCAATATGTCGTTCATGAACGAGCTGTTCGTTTGTGCCAGCTCATTTTGATGAGATGTGAGCCTACGACTCCTGGTAAACCGTACCACGGCTCAATTGAACTGTGACTCTTTCTGACAAACATTGGAACCACTTTAGAAAGATTGTTTATTTATCTACATATCTCATATGTTCGATAGTATTCTTACGCATTTCTCTGATGACACATCTTTAAATAAGGTCCTTTGTTCTAATTTGTTTATATAAAATCATCATATGCGTGTCTAATTTCTACAAAGCTAAATTATGCCCACGACAGTGGGACTTGCAATTAATATTTGGCGCCATGATGCATCTTAAAGCAGTTGTTTGTAAGGGTTCACATTTGTGTGTAGATATAAGAATAATTACCGCATTTACACATGTGTAGGCACTGTACAGTACGTGAGCGGCGCCTGACGGTCTACCATTTGGGCGTTTTGTACCTACCTATACGCTGGGAGTCAGCTCTTAATATGTGCCGGCTCTTAAATGACCTGGTACTCCCGGTTTTAACAAAATGAGCCGTGACCCATCGCTAGTTGGGAAGTGCCTGGCTATTCAGATCTGATCAGTAAACACGGCTAAAGTCATTTCATGCGTTTTTTTGACTCTGAATCGTGGTATTTTTCCAGGGTGATATCTACCACTCTAAAACTCGTATTGTAACTGCACTCAATATAATATGTTAATAAACAATTTGTTTCAGAACTATGGCAGGTCTAACAGATGAAGAAGCAAATAACCTTTGCAATGTCAAAGATGCAGATACCCAGGTATTGAATTTATTGTTTTATTTTAATATTCTTTCCTTCTTCTATTATATAAAGAAGAATGTTCCGGGCAGGCGGTGTTTATTTGTTTTGTATACAAATCTATAGTTTTATTCTGAGTTTGATGAAATTTAGCACAGTTGCCCTTTAAAACAAGAGAAACATCACTGTATACATCAGATTAATGTTGATGCCCGTATACATCAGATTACATAAAACCACCTCCCATTTCCGCCCCTTAAACCACAATTTTGGTACTTGGTGAAATTTTGCACACTTGACGTACAATATAAGAGGAAAGCTATTAAGGTAGGGGTGGGACAGGGGTGAGGATGCGGATGCGGGAAGGGGTAGGGGTAGGAATGCGGGAAGGGGTAGGGGTAGGAATGCGGGAAGGGGTAGGGGTAGCGGTAGGGGTAGGGGTAGCGGTAGGGGTAGGGGTACTACATCACAACCTCAAAACTTTCATCCAAATCATTCATAACTCCGGACCATGCCGGATATGTCAGCTAGTATGAGAAAAGATCATAAGGAAATTGAATACCTTATGAAATAAAACTTGCTATTCTTTCTGCATTGCTAATAGTACCTACTGTCCTGCATTTACAATGTAACTTTAATTTTTTTTTTTAAATAATACAAAAGTAAAATTGTTTAATTTTTGTGATATAAAGCAACAATATACAACACTTCTTTTACACATTACCTTCTTTATTTCATTTTGTCACCTCTTTCAACCTCTCATAATGTTTTCGAAATTCCCTTTCAATTAATGTTTGTATATTCTAGCATTACTATTTTAATATTTTACCTTTTAAGCATTTTATTTTAACAATGCCTAATCTGTCGTAACATCCCACTTAAATATATATATTTTTTGTACATCCAGTCACCTACCTCACAACAGGTTTCACCTAGTGAAGTAGCTAATGTAAACCGTGCAAAATTATGTAACATATATTTTAAAATGCCATATTGTATGAAAGTGTATAACGTTCTTTCAATAAACATCAATTTATCCACACTGAAAGTGAAAAAAAAAATTATATAATTATTTTTGGATAGAAGACAGAAGGTTTATAAAAGTAGGATGTCTCCGTTGGGCAGGACATGCAATAGCAAGAATGGAATGTAGACGATCAGTAAAGAGGCTTCTATTTAATGAGTCAGCAGGATGAAGAAATAATGGGAGGCCTATGTTTAGATGGCTGGATGGCATGAAGGTCAATACTCCAATTTCCTTTAGTGATCATGGCTCCTCCACTCCTCGTGGTCCTGTGCTGTGTGGGAGAGCCACGGGCATCAACATTCTGAGCACCTGTAATATTTGATTACTCCAACCAGTGGCGTTTCTTTGGAAGTTCAATCGGAGATTAGAAAAGAGAGAAAAAAATTCTTTCAATGTCAAAAAATACTATGTTGTGACGGGTTAATTAAATAATGTACAATTTGCACAGAGAACAGAAATACAGGTCATAAAATAAATAACATCTCACTTGATTCACGTCACTCTGAATTAACCGCACATCAACCACCAAAGGGTTCTTGGGTCAATCCTGGCAGAGGAGGTTGGAGAGGCGTGTTAGGCGCCGGGAAACAACTTGCTCTCTGGAGCTAAAACATGACCTTTTATAGGTCATTACAGCTGTGACATCCCTTCCACGAGATCACATCTCTAAGCCTGAGTGGTGGGGGTGAAAATCTAACCAATAACACGCCTCTTCCTAATTAGTAAGCGATGGGGGAGTGAGAAAGTATTCGGGATCAAAGAACAACGATCAATACGCACGGAAATATGCCTTTTACTAATATGGTTTGTTACAATGTTGCTTTTTTTTTTCCTTATTATACACATTTTTCCCTGGGTCTAAAGGAATTTCATCGTATCACTGCACCAGAAATTAGCGACCTAGCAACAAGAAACAATTCATTAAATTGTCCGTGGCTAATGAATAATATAATATCGTAGGTTACAAAATATAGTTTTAAATACGAAAATCACAATTTACCTAAGAAACTTTACTGTTCGTTTTTTTTTTAAATATAAATAGTATCATCTTTATTAATTTACTAATAACGACTTAAAACACAACAAACACAGAAAAAAAATCTGTTGATTTTTGCAAAATACGATTCCGTACAAATTTGTTATTTGCCTTGTAGATTATGAAGGATTGCACTCTCGGCACTGTTTCCCGTCAAAGCGCCACGAGAATGACAATGTGCGAACATTTCTTAGGGCTGAAAGCCCCAATGGCTCTGAATTCATAATGCACATATGGAATTCATTTTGGGCTCGCTCTCGAACGGTATTACCTATATGGGCAGGTGGATTTTTTTTGGCACCTAATTTGAGTGATGCACTATTTAAAGTATGGTAAAATTATAATACAACATTGTTTTTTTCGTATTTCTTTTATGGGAATTCACCGCACAAACGCACTTCAGAGAAAACCATATCTGACTCCAACGTTTCTGTGATCTTCCTCTACTTTCCCGCCTTTCACTTTGCCAGTGACCATGAGCTTCTATAGGTTGGAGTTCTTGGTTTGTTGGAGCAACATGTCCAAAGTATCTGAGTACGCTGTTGATGGCCTATTGTGGATGTCAAACTCTTCCGATGGTGTATGAATACATCTCATAATGCGCTTCTTTTTCTTTCAGGAGTTCCTTTTCCAGCAGACTATGTACCGCATCAAGGACCCGCGCAAGAGCCTGCCGTTCTACTCTCGCGTGATGGGAATGACCCTGCTGCAGAAGCTGGACTTCCCCGACATGAAGTTCTCGCTCTACTTCATGGGGTACGAGGATCCGGCTGATGTTCCGCAGGACCCGCATGCCCGCAAGTGCTGGGCGATGAGCAGGAAGGCTACACTGGAACTTACACAGTATGTTTACCCTATTTATGCGGCTGTCACATGTGATCCGTGAGGCTTCACTGTAAAATGTACATTGTGTCAAAACGTGTCTCGTGATGGAATAGATTGCATTTAAAAGGCCAGCTTTGTAAAGGTTGCTTAGCCAGTTTTTGCTGATTTTTTTTTGTGATTTGACAATCTACTAGAATGAGGAACTCCAGTCAATTTTTTTAATGAATATTCATCTTCTAGCTGAAATACCTGTATTTTATTTTATTTTATAAATGCCGTTTTCATAGTAAAATAATTTTCAATATTTTAATTTTTCAAAGCCCATCAAAACTCTTGAAATCTGGCAGGGTACGCGTGATGTCATACATACGTAGTTTTGCTGGTTAACATTAACAGTAAGGCCATTCCTACACTGGGCTGTATGAAATCAACAAATCCCAAAATAAATAATTAACAAGAATTCAGAAACATGAAAACTTTAAAATTAATTTGTTATCCACGGTGCGCAATGCCCGCATTCTTAATGCACGCCGCCGACCGACCTACCGACCATTCACAGGGCGTTGTCTCTTATGGTTTTAATCATTTTTGAATAACGATTTATTAATTCTACTTATATTTATATATAATAACAGTTATATAATCAGAATCAGCATTTGTTGATCTATATGAATATATTTTTTTAAAGCGGTAATAATTTTCACTCCTGGAGTTTTTTATTATAATATGAATACTCAAGCATTCAAAGATGAAAGTCAAACTAGTCAGTTTTTAGAACATATCGTTCTTTTTAATTACGGTTTCCTCCGAAGCAGTTAACTAACCTGGCAAGTCTTCCCGGGGGTATCAACATTAGTAAGTTGGTTCTGCAGCTGGGAAGAATTAGAAGCCTGTGTTGACAGCCTCGCGTGTAATAATCCGGGACGTAGAATCCTATCTCAGCCAGGATGTCAGGTATTGACAAGAATATGCTCAGAAGTTAATAAGCCATGATCAGTAATGCGATATTCGTCCTAGAACTACGGTTGCAGATACCCAGCATTCCCTGTAGGAAACAGCCGTGGATAAAAACCCAACTCTCATGTAGAGAGGTATGGTAAAAATATTGTTCAGTTTTACAACAAGCTATTGTAATTAATATTTTCAATTAAACCCTTACGTTTTTATACCTCTTTTTCCAGCAACTGGGGAACCGAGGCAGATGACAGCACCTACCACAATGGAAACTCTGAACCCCGAGGCTTTGGTCATATCGGCCTTATGGTGCCCGATGTCCAGGCAGCGTGCGACAGGTAAAATACCAATACAATTGATATGAAGAAGATCTGCATAGCTCCTGTAAATACACAAGTCATAGGCCCTTTGTGCTATCTCCAATGTTTCACCTTATTCCTTTTACATTAGCAAAATTCCTTTAATAAAATTAAAAAGTTTTGTTCTTTCTTTCTTCAAAGTCGTATACCAAGATGTGTTGAGCATTAGTCAATAATGTCTATTAAGATCTTTTTTGTCTGCGTAGCATAATCAAACATAAAACAGGACCCAACACGGTCCCTTGTGGTACTCCTTTTATGTATAATTTGTAACCATAGGAAGAAAAATTAGTACATGTTATTATTGATATGGAGACGGTTTTCATAGCTCTGGTTAGCACCCAGGCCATAGGCCCATTGTAGTATATCATGTTTCACTTTATTCCTTTGACATTAGCAAAAAAATTCACAGTTTTGTGCTTTTTCTTCAAAGTCATGACTTTGTACATGTACCAAGATGTGTTGTACATTAATACACAGTCTGCATAGTATAATCAAACATAAAACAGGACCCAACATGGTCCCTTGTAGTACTCTTTTGTATAATTTTTAACAATAGGAAGAAATATTAGAATATTTTATTATTAAAAGAAGACGGTTTGCATAGCTCTAGTAAGCACTAAGGCCATAGGACCATTGTGCTATCTTCCTTGTTTCACCTTATTCCTTTTTTTATTAGCCCATTCCCTTTAATAAAGTTCACAAGGGTTAACATTGCATGCCATGCACTCCTGACTTGACACACATTCCTTGCTTCATTCGCATTCATAGTTCTCATACTTTTACCTTATAAAAATATTTTTTTCCGTCCATTTTGCCACACCAACACTTTATAGAGTGCATTCACGAATCATGGTGATGTCCTAAGCATTATAGGACTTCTGTCGATTCATGCTTTTAACGGTAATATTTTCTAAAGACCATTGGAAAAGGAATATGAATTTGGGGTACTTTATTCAATTTACCTATTCAGGGGCGCTATCATGAAACCCAACACGTACGCAATAATTGTGTTTATTAACAATATTGGTTATTAGTAGATATTCAGTGGCACAACAATTACATTTGACAATTAACATCGACTACAATGTCATTAGATTTCAAGCCCGTTCGCTCCCTAGATATGCTTGTCTATATGTCAATAACGATAGCACGGAAATCAACTTGCACAGGCTGCTTTTTGAACAGAGACAAATTCGAACTCGGGAAAAGGAGTTTCAATAGTTATCATTGAAGTATACAAATAGAGTAAACATCAGTGTTTGGAATATGGGCAAAAGCATGAGGCCAATTGGCATCATAGAGATAACACGGGCTTCAGTCGATTACAAGCGCTCGCCGGGTATGGATCTCCAATGATAACTGCAAAATGCCTACATGACTGGACATTTCGTTCTGGAAAAGATAGAAAAAGCAATGTTGTAACCTTTCGTCTGTTTTACCATAGTCAATATTCATGTAAATTGCCTTTTTTAATGTTAAACAATTCAAGGAGCACTTGAAGTTGGCATACCAGTAAGGTAAATGCTCCGAGCCACTGCCAGCCGTTCTGTCATTGAGTTCTTTCGCAGTCAGAATAATTCATGACATCGACAGCCACCTCAACCCCCTTCCCACTTCATAGAACAATATTTTTCTTGCCTACATGACTGGTTATGTCGTTCTGAAAAAGATAGAAAAAGCAATGGTGTAACTTTCCGTCTGTTTTACCATAGTCAATATTCGTGTAAATCGCCTTTTTTTAATGTTAAACAACTCAAGGAGCACTTGAAGTTGGCATACCAATAAGGTAAATGCTCCGAGCCACTGCCAGCCGTCCTGTAACTCCATTCATTGAGTTCTTTCGCAGTCAGAATGATTCGAATGACATCGACAGCCACCTCAATCCCCTTCCTACTTCACACGCGGGAACAATAATTTACACCGTCTTGCAAGGAACGTTAGCTCTATTTATATACCTCAATTTAGTTATTCTGGATATTACGGGTAATGACTTAATGACTATCTGTGAAAATCAATTAACACAATTCCGTAAAATAATCACATGATCTTTGATTATTGATTTTCAGTTTCGTAAATGGAATGTGTATTATTTTGACATTTCAATACATCTATGAAATAGATAAAATGTATCAGTGTTACCATCATAGGGCTTTTTTTTCCCCAACTTTGATTAATAGTATATTATGCTTTATGCCACTCTCATTTGGAATATTTAATATTGGTATGGGGCTCAACATCATCAAATTATACAAAACAACTAAATACAACTCGGAAATGCATCATAAAGACCATTTTAAAGGCCCCCATAAGGACATCAACAGCGAAAATCTTTAAATATTTCGACGTTCCAAGTGTACATAAAAATCTTTGTCAAAAATATTCTTGTTCATCATCTCAAAAAGGACAAAATGGCTATCACTCCTCATGATCGTAATACCAGAACAAATCAACTAGACAAGCTAATGTACCTAAGTGTAATACTACTTTTGGACAAAGAAGTTTCGAATTTTTAGATGTAAAATTATACAACAAACTCCCACTTAGTATCAAACAAAGTAATTGCGTTAAGTCCAGCAAAACTTGGCTTAAGGAATAGCAGAAGAAAAACTGACTTCTTAAAACAACGTCATAGAAATTACTGGAAATACCCCACCCAAGCCTTGAAGTTGAAATATAGAAGTCGCTGAAATCCCTTCATTCAAAACCTAGTTTGCCTCGGCACGGGATCTCCTGGTTAGGAGAACTATGATTTTTTAAAAATTATATATATGTATTTTTTATATTTATACCTAACCTTACCTTAAAATGTCAAAATTATGTAGATGTTACTTACCTTACCTTAAAATGTCAAAATTATGTAGATGTTACTTACCTTACCTTAAAATGTCAAAATTATGTAGATGTTACTTACCTTACCTTAAAATGTCAAAATTATGTAGATATTACTTACCTTACCTTAAAATGTCAAAATTATGTAGATATTACTTACCTTACCTTAAAATGTCAAAATTATGTAGATATTAATAAAAAATAAATTTATCGATTATCGGTCGTGTTCGGGATATCAATAAATAAACAGCGGCAGCTAAGTTTGTATTACCGATATTGCTTCATTATCGATATGGTCTTGGAGGCCCCCATAGGGTTAACAATGTTCCAGTTCTGTGTTACAGATGCTAATTCAAAAAATATATAATTTTTTAGGTTTGAAAAACTGGGCGTGGAGTTTGTGAAGAAGCCGCAGGATGGGAAGATGAAGGGCCTGGCCTTCGTCAAGGATCCCGACGGCTACTGGATCGAAATCTTCAACGCCGGCACCGTGGCCAAGATGATCGGATAAACTGGCTGCTCTTGGAGCTACTTATCCTGTCTTCCGGATTGTATGTTTAATGAAATAATCACCAAAGCATTTAATATGATTACAGTACAATCTCACTAATTCGGCGCTAATGAAGGCACAGGAGTGTCAGATTAGCGGAAAATTCGGATTACTGGAATGTAGGTAAAATGAGTAAAAATTCATTTATTCAATTTCGTTTTTTAATATCGTGCAAAGTAGCATGTCCAACGTCGTATTTTTTACCAAGCTTGCACATGTTTTCGCCCTTATCTAATCTCTATAAAATGTCCATCTTCTCCCGCAAAGTCAAAGTCTTAGGTTTTCTCTTATTACTCGTACTACCTCGATGACATATAGACTGATTAGGGGTATGAAACCACAAGTAAACAATAATTGACACAACAGTTACGTAATGTACTTTCGGTGCGTGCGTAATAGAGGATAGTCGTTCCGGATGGACCGAGTCTAATTCCGATTCCAAAAGCGGTGGACTCACTCTGAGTTCGCAAATATGAATTCACTTGTTCCAGACTCGCACTCGAGTAACTACTATTCAATAATGCAATATGCACGATTTTTGCTTCTGGAATCAGAGACACCACAGAAACTGCAGAATGATGACTCCTGTCGTTCCATCAGAGTTGGTGGAACGGAGGACCCGAGCGGACCGAAAGGAACGAAGGATTGAGTCCGAGTTCATGTGGCTGAACTCCGAAATGGAACCGAGATTTGTAAAATAAGAGGAACGATCCACTTGCAGTGCGTAAACGGCGACACTCGCAAGATCACTGACACTAGGGAGATGGAATGAAATAGAATCGTATGCGCGCGTCCCTTCCTTTATTACCGAATTACTGGACATGCCGCTATATTGAAGTGCCGGATTAGCGAGATTGTGCTGTATTTTAATTGCATAATCTAAATTGATAAATTATGCTATAATCAAGATGTATCAATTGTACTATATATTATAAACTATATCATTGTTGATTAATTGTAACTCTTTTAGTGTAAAACTTATATTAAATATTTTGTCCCTATTATTGTATAATTAAAAATATGGAATAAAATGGGATGTTGCCATATTTTTTTATAGTTAACAGTCAGAACCTAAAAATGACACTTTGCAGGTTGCTAACTTAAGGTATACTACAAATGATTTATCTGTTAAAACTACAGGGGGGTAAATACAAAATTACAAATTCTAAAAGGATTAATACTCAAATTTTAATCTTTAAATTCTATTGGGATACTTAGGAAATAAACACATGTCGTAAACATTTTGGTATGTATTTCAAGAATTTAAATGATTACAAATTAAATTTAAAAACCTTATACATTTTCGTAAACTAAAAACCTTATACATTTTCGTAACTACCGGTTATTTTTTTTTTTTAAATACTTTAATAAGGACAAACATTCTCGGGTTACGAATAACCTGACAGTATTTGAAAATTTCCTACTATCAACACAGTAAGCGGAAGATGTTGCTTGTGTCGTGATGGAGGACTTAGCCAGCGAAGGAATTGAATTAATAATGATATAATTATGTAATAGAATTTACAGATAAATCTTTTGTGGTATTGCTTGGGTTAGAAACCTGCAAAGTGATGGTTAGGGCAATTTTTGAGTGCTGGCCCTTAAATGGATATTTAAATGTCCTGCGGCAGACCTTTTTTTTTTACATGAATACTGCACAAGAGTCTCAACTGCTCCCAACCGTCTGGAGCCAGTGAGACTATGGCATCCCCAATTGGGAAATCTTGTGAGGCTGAAGGTATTGGGGAGGGGAAGGAGAGAAGAGAAAGAGGAAGGTGGGGAAAATACATGGCTATTCAGATCTGGTCACCAAACACGGCTAAAAGTCATTTCAAGCAACGTTTCAATTCGGAATGGTGGTCTTTCACCAGGGCGATACTGAGAGTATCTTCCACTCTAGAACGTGCTCAAATATACTATATATTATTTTTTTTATTAATTAATTGTGAAATAGCACAAATTAATTAAATAAAATTTACTTGCGCACGCCGGGATTTGAACCCACGACCTTCGGATTCGTAGTCAAGAGCCTTAACCCTCGACCATGGAGGCCGTCGAAGGGAGGACCAGTTGAGGGTTCTAATCTTGGAATGGGCAATTTTTAAAAATTGAATTAATTTGTGTAATTTCATAATGAAATTAATTCAGGAAAATAATTATATAAAAGGCTTATGGGAGCTATATGGAGGGTCTTTTTAAGGAAAGGAAGGAGTGGAAGTTCTGGGAAGGAAAAAGGTATAAGGGAGGGGTAGGAATCTGTGGGTCAGTGTGTCCGGGGGTGACGGACGTATTGATCCATCCCATCCCATCCAATGCGGTGCAAAATGGTGCATCGAGAGAATCCGGTTGGAGAGGTCAAGGAGTCTCTCTCCACCAGCCTCTCCCGAACCGACCCCCCACGCAGATGGTGGGCCGATGCATCCACTGCCAAGATGTGAACAAACCTCTCCCATGAAACCGGGCACCCCTGCTAATTCACCTGCCGTAGCGAACCACTTGGGGTGACCTATGGCAGAGGTGTTGGTTATCCAATGAAAGGTTATCGGGTCAGCGGCACCATACCCGCCTCTCTAACTGAGGATAAAGATTACCGTTTGACAGTTTTTGCTATTTCAAAAAAGAAATTTTGAACCATACTTTTCGTTCACTAAACACTCAACACATAAACACACGACAAGATTTACAGAAAACCTACTAATACCACAAACCAACAAAACAATATTTCAAAAAAGACCTCACCACACGGCAATTAAAGTATACCAACCTTCCACGTAACATCAAACAAACACACGAACTACTTCTATTTATTAATTGATAAACTAAAGTTTTTAAGACAAGATTTTTGTGCATAGCGCAAAGGGTAACAATTATTTTTATAAACAATAATTATTGTCCTGTCGGCGACATTTATCTTTGCTCGGAAAGGTTTTTTTCAATTTGGATGAGTGTTTCAGGCTAATAATTATTGTTTATAAAAATAATTACTTCTATTTAAATCATCACTAAAAACATTCCTTCTGAACAAATGTCACTACACCTTAAAGCAATACTTTGAAAACATAAATTGAACACACTTAGATTAAACTTCTCTATATTCTATATACAGGTATAAAGATGTATTTTTTATTTTAATTTACATAAATATATATAAAACCCTCCTATGTGAAGCATCCTAACTTCATAATCGGAACTTTACAGGAGTGGTTTAACCCTTTAGGTGCCACCGAATGATATATCGTTCCAACACATTATTGTACTTGAGTGCCACAGAACGATATATAGCTCGAGCCATAAAATTCGTCACGCGTTATCCACGGTTCTAAGATTACGTCACATTATTGAAAACATGTGTCTAAAAATAAAAGTAATCAAAATAAAAAATATATATATTCATGGATTATCGACACTTCTCCAGCATTTAAAAAAAATACATGTGGCACCTAAAGGGCATACGAATGTACGTGATACGGCCGCTATATGATCGCCCGAACGCAACCCGACACCCACAAAACATTTGTATAGGTCAAGTTTGTTCCTACGTCATCTCGTTTAGTGTTTAATGTAAAATACTAAACAAGATATACCAGACAAAATTTGAAATGTAAAAATTTTGTCTGGTATATTGTAAACACATGTTGTTATTGCAAAATTTTATGAAAAAAAAAAGTTTTTTACCTGCTTTTTGAATAGTAACCCAAAGGACGGGCGGTTAAAGAAACAGAAGTTCGGTGTAAGTCGAGTTTTTGATTGTCTGACTTTTGATGATTTTAACAGATAATAGAAACAAGGGAGATGGGAGAGAACCATTATTATTATTATTGCATCGTGCGCACAACACGTATCATCAATATAATTTATTGTTTTACAATCATATACTTCACACAGGAGGCCAACTTTGGGGTCCTGAAGAGACCCATGTTGTATGAGGGAGGAAACACAGAGGCCGGCAAATCATTCCACAGCCGAACTGTTGAATACAAGAACGTGTTATAGAAGCGACCCGTTTTCATGTGATAAATATTGGGCGCGTGTTTGGCGTGCTTCCCGACTGTATCGGTGCCGAAGGGATCAATGGCGCTAGTTCCTCAAAGCATCTTCCATTGAAATACCGGTAGAACAAGGACAGCATTCCCTGTCGTCTGTGCTCCAAAGATTGCAATTCGTTTGTTAAGATAGACGAATCTATCAAACGGGCCACTCTTTTCTCCACAGAGTCAAGGGTTTTTTCAGATATTTTGGGGCTCCCGATCAGAGGTGGCTGGTAAATTTTACAGTGGGGCACACTTGCAATTTGTACATGGTCAGCAGTTCTGTACTATTAAAGTATCTGCGGGGTCTGTACAATAAGTCCAGCTTCTGAGAGGCTAACTTTACTCTGACTTCGATGGAGCCCCCATATCTGAGCTGGTCTCTAAGGGTTACAACAAGCATTTCAATGGAGGGCTTGTTGTTAAGATTGTTTCCATTAAAAGAGACTAGATTGTCATTTCCATCCCTTTTAGTCGTAATCAGACATGATTGGGTCTTTGAAACATTATATTCGACGAGGTTATTCTTACCCTAAGAGGAAACCCTCTTGAAGTAACCATCCATTCTCGGCTTCAAAGCCTTCCATGCCGTTGGAGTTTGTGTGCCTTTTGGAGGCTTGTCAAACAAAAAGCTATCATGGAATCTACTGTCATCCGCGTAACAATGAATTGGTGCACATGTCACAAGGTCATTGATGTGCGACAAAAACAAAGTCGGTGACAGAACCGACCTCTGTGGGACACCAGCATTTATTGAATTCGAAGAATAGATGAAACTGTCAGCAATGATCTGAATCGATCTCTCCTTCAAAAAGTCGGCAATCGATGTACACAGGAATACGGGAAGTCCGTAAGAAGACAGTTGTTTGTTGACAAGTCCTCGGTGCCAAACCCGATTACTCATACCCATGTTACTGCTGCTCGCATCTCCGCCCATGGTCACGTGGTAAGGCTCTCGACTACGAATCCGAAGGTCACGGGTTCAAATCACGGCGTGCGCAAGTAAATTTTATTTAATTAATTTATGCTGTTTCGCAATTAATTATTTTTAAAATAATGTACAGTATATTTGTGCACGTTCCAGAGTGGAAGATACTCTTAGTATCGCCCTGGTGAAAGACCACCATTCAGAATTGAAAAGTTAATTGAAATGGCTTTTAGCCGTGTTTGGTGACCAGATCTGAATAGCCAGGTATTTTCCCCACCTTCCTCTTTCCCTTCTCCTTCCCTCCCCAATACCTTCAGTCTAACAGCATTCCCCAATTGAGGACACCATAGTCTCACTGGCTCCAGACGGTTGGGAGCAATTGAGACTCTTGTGCGCTATTCATATAAATACGCATTTTGTCTCTACCTACACACCAAATGCATAACTATCACTGCATAGTTTTGATAGTCTTCGTATTTATGTTCAGTTTGATCGTAGCAAGGCGACAGTCGGCACGCAAATATGCCATACGAGTTTCGTTTCTATTATCCAACTGCGAATAAATATCAACTAAATAAATAAATTAAATAAATAAAATGGTTATTTATTAAATAGTATTTTGTACAATATTAATCTTAATCATTTGAAAATGATGTCACAAAGTGATTTTACCATAATTGAAGTGTTGGAAAAATTAACTGTAAATTTAAGAGATAATTATCCAATAATTAAATTGACAATAGAAAGATCACAAGCGTCGTAACCTCGTCAGCAAAACTATGAAAATGCGTATAATATGCACTGTTGCCATCGTGACGGATTTCCCGTCATTTCTAGCGGATTGGAGTGCCTCCAAAGGGGGAGAAAAAATTTATTGATTAAAGAAAAGAGACAATTAAATTCGACAGATAAGGTGGCAAAAACCAAATCCCAAAAATTAACCCCCCCCCCCCTCTCGTTGTAGATAGCTGTTGCGTCTTTTGTTCGTGGTTTTAGTGCTCAGCGAAACATCTGACGGAATGTACTGTACATGCTAGCGGAAATGTAGATTTCAAGATGGATATTGCAATTAGTCTGGCCTCTCGGGGGTGTAAGTCAAATCGTCGCTGAAGTGCGTTGCGCCTAGATTTTAAATATAGGCAAAAGGTATAACATCGAAGTATCTGTTATTGCACGACTCGAGATATTTAGGAGCGCTGCAGCATTAGGTGAGTTGCCCTAAGTTCTGCTAGCATTTTTTATTATTGTGACAGCTGTTTCGTCGTCCAAGGTCATTTTCAAACTCTGGTTCGTTCAGACGACTTATTTATATGATTCTATTTAATATTTATATTTCCACACAATAACAGTAAGGCGAGCTGACTATGTGGAATCTGGCGAGATGCTAAGACAAGAAGTGTGTAGTCTCATTCGAGTTATGGAAGAAATATATTTTTTTGGCATGCAAGTGAAAAAAAAGAAAACCTTTTGGTTTATCTGAAAAATAACATCTAGCGATCCAGTAACTGCAAAGTCACCGGGACATCTCTAACTGTGCCATTTGAACTATTTTGAACGCTGGGAACGAGATAGTCTGGACTCCTGATTGGTTATTGCCTTTGCAACACGGCCCATAGGGCCCTAAGCACACGAAAATGTTCATAAAAAAACAGGCTCTAATCGCAATCACCTATTATACAATTTGTAAAAAAATTCCTCGACAAAAAACTTTCTCCATACATTTTTTGACGGTCGTTCAGTGCACATCAATGTTGCCAACGCAAAAAAGATATAATCATTCGATGTCATGGTACATTATAGGTAATAACGATTTAGGGAATAATTTCGGCGCCTTTTCAGAGATTGCACCTATGTTTTTTGCACAGTATGTACGTTTGGCAGATCCGGCGCTGTAGTCGTGTTCTGTGACCAGATCTGAATATCCAGATAATTCCCAATCTTCCTTTTGATCCACTTCTTTCAGCCTTACAACATACCCAAATTCGGAATTTTTTAATTTTATTTTTTATGTGAATACCGCAAAAGAGTCTTAATTGCTCCAAACCATCTGGAGCCAAAGGGACTACGACATCTCCAAATGGGGGATATTGTGAGTCTAAAGTAGTTGGGAGGAGAAGAAGGTGGAGAAAGGGAAGGATGGGTTAGGTTAGGATGGGATGCGGATGGGATTAGAACAGTCCCATTGCCTCCGGGCAGTTTGTAACGGATTAAAAACTACTTAAGGCGATATAACCAGACACAACTGAAAAACAGTCATTTTTTAAACGAATTCTAGACGTGTCGACTCTTTTCCACAAAAAAAAAACATAAATCGATTTTGAAAGATTGTTATTTTATTTAGAATAGTAAGTATAATATATTATAATAATATATTTTTATATAATAAAGTTCTTCCGTTGGTCGTTGCGCAGATTTTTACATTTTCAAACCAACGTTTGTTATAAAACACACATATTTTGTATCATCTAATGATACAGTATTATAAATCAATACATTATCTAGTTTGGTCAGTTTTCGGAAAGTCAATTTTACTTTAAATAAAATCATTAATAAAAAATTCCGAGCACGTGTATTGCTACGAAACTCCTTCAATTTGTCTATTTATTTACGCACGTACTAACCGATATATTTCAGAAATTTTTACTCACCTACTGTACTTAGATATTATTAAATAATTAGACATATTTAGAAAAATAATAATTTAAAAGTACAATATTTTAATAAATTTACGTACACACTTATTTACACTGGTCAAATCGCCAGTAGGTCCCGAGAGCTGGCAGTGGATAGACGTGTTTCCGCGGCGCTCTGATTAGCAATATTTTTTACGAATTAATTGGTTAAAAATTGCCAGAAAAGGACGAAATGAGAAATCTTTCACCAGAAAACACAAGTCACAACATCAAACACATTTTTGGAATTAAAATTTTGTAGAAAAACATTGATTAGCGATATATTTAATAGTGTATGTACCTTATATGTATAGGGTAATCCGAACGAATCGATGGTATTAAGTCAGATTTTTTACTGTGCCAAAAATATTAAACGGATATTGACATTTTTATTTTTTGACACTTTAATTATTTACAGTATTGCGGGATCTGGACGCATTTGTGCACCGATGCGTGATTTTTTTTTACTTTTTCCATAAGTGAGTTTAGGTAAGCACTAACCGACTAGCCTAGCTAAGCAATTTACTGGTGCATTTCTTCCATTTATGGATATGATTGTCTGAAAATATGAGTTTTAAGTTTAGTTCTGAATTCTGTCGAGTCTGATCATTCAAATCATGCGCAGTTTATTCCTCATTATATAGTAATGAATTTTCATTATGTAGTAATGAGTTTTCATTATGTAGTAATGAGTTTTCATTATGTAGTAATGAGTTTTCATTATGTAGTAATGAGTTTTCATTATGTAGTAATGAGTTTTGTGATTTTGTTTTCTTTCGAAAGGAAAGTCTTATTTCATTTCTTCTTCTTGTAGAATGGTTATGTCTGTGTTGATGTTTATTAATTTTTTTACAAGAATTCAGAATTTGGATGGATTTTTATTTGCACAAATGCACACGTGCGATGCAAAACCTGAACCCTCTATAGCTCGTCTATTCTAAATAAATCATAATCACAAAAAGGAACCCCGGGACATTTTTTTTTCTCAAGTTAGTTTTCATAGTTAAAATAATTTTCAAAGTTTCAATTTTTCAAAACCCGCAAAAATTCTCTAAATCTATTGCCCGTCGGTTTTGATGAGTTTTGAGGTTAGATTATCATATGTCAAAACAAAGATGAGCTTCGCCATACGTACTTGTATATTCTATTCATGGTAAACCATAACTAAACATAAGTAAAAAAAGTATGTACCTTTTTAGAAACTTCAACTCTAAGAATAATAATAGTATTGAGTATTAACATTATTATAATATCCGTGTTGATAATTGGTTTGATCGTGAACACCCTAATTTCTTTCATGAACTTAAGTTAAATTATGCCAAAACTAATCAAATACGTTTAAAATACAAAACAAAAGCGAAAAATATTTTTTTCATACTAATTCAAAAACTAAATATATTAATTAAATTAGCCAAAAAAATACGACCTGTGTTTCAAAATATGACTGCCTTAGGGCACACTTACTATTATTATAATAATATTCATATCCAAAATACAAAATGGCGGAATTAAATAAAGTGTAAAATATGAAGTCTTCAATTGCTTGTCATTTAATATTAATTTATGATTAATTTTTTTTTATTTTAAACAATAAAAGTATTTTTTACTTAATATGTGTGTTTTTGATTTAATGATAATATCCGCTATCGAAAAACCGTTTTGTTTAGTTTTGCTATTTGGAAAACAACAAAAAAATTGTATTTTCATGCTTTTCCATTATGCATAAGGTACATAGCAATTTTTTTATCAAATAAATCGTGGTAGGTGCATAATAAACCTATATGACGAGACATGGTCGAGGAGTAAGGCTCTCGACTACGAATCCGAAGGTCGCGGGTTCAAATCCCGGCGTGCGCAAGTAAATTTTATTTAATTATTTTGTGTTGTTTCACAATTAATGAATATAAAAATAATATATATTATATTTGCGCACGTTCCAGAGTGGAAGATACTCTCAGTATAGCCCTGGTGATAGGCCACCATTCAGAATTGAAACGTTGCTTGAAATGGCTTTTAGCCGTGTTTGGTGACCAGATATTCCCCACCTTCATCTTCCCCTTCTCCTTCCCCTCCCCTATACCTTCAGACTCACAACATTCCCCAATTGGGAATGCCATAGTCTCACTGGCTCCAGACGTTTGGGAGCAGTTGGGACTCTTGTGCGGTATTCATATAAAAAAAAAATATATATATATATATATATATATATATATGTGATTATTTTCCATTTTATGTTTATGCACTTCCATTCCCGAGACACTTGACACCTTATTCAGTAAAAATGCTGGAATCGAGAATTAATCAATAATCGTCTGAACCACACTGTATACAACGTTGGCTGCGCGGGATTGTGGCGTAACAGTGGAAACGAATGCGGTATCTCTTTCTTGTTCTAAACGAGATTACGAGAGTACTGTCTTTTAACAAAATAGGTATTCCCGGTCACTGGATATACGGCCTTAACACCCCGGTTACTGTGCTATGGACAGGTGACCTCATAATGTCAGTGAGTTATAGCTATAATCGAAACAAAGGAAGAAGAGTAATTTGACGGAGAAAGAAACGGCCACGTCACTCGTCTTCGGTTAATCGGTTGACGTTTGACATTCCTGCGGGGACCTGGTCAGTGGACCAAATTGAAATTTTGGTGATCATCATTTAATTTAGTATTATAACTCTGGTTTACCCTTTACCTATGAATTTAGTCACGATGTTAGACTCGGTGGCCATTATTTTATAAATTACCTTGTTACAATAACTGAGTTAAATAATACAACAATCTTTGACAATCTTCGAGTTGACACACCCCTGAGATAATATTATAACTCATTCATAGAGTCATAAATTATTTTGAATAAATCATACGTTATACTTTGAAAATGCTACATTTATAACAAAAAAAATCATTTATAATAACCAGTGACTCTTATGCAGTGTTGACGTAATACAAATTATTATTATGTATTGTTTTAATGACTTATAAGTATTATTAATTAACACTTTAATTCTTATGTTACCAATGAGGAAGGTAAAAACGTAAAATGGACGTTCTTGACGTGACGCAATAACTGTGTATTTTTAATAGGTGTAATTGAATATGCTACAGAAATGGATATCACCGTAATAAATGATTTTTATTAGTATTTCGAACTCACAAAGGAGTCGCTAATTTGACCACTAACAAACCATCAGGCCGTTTCTCAGGCAGAGAGGATATACTGCCATACAACTCTGTCTTGGCACACACTCCTTCGGTTAATCTGACTATTATTACGGCCCAACACAAACATGTATTTGATTCACTTTATCTCTATATATAAAAATGAATGTTTGCCTGTCTGTCCTCGATTTTCTCGAACATTACTAGACCGGTTTCGTTGAAAACAGCACAGTTTGTTCTTTTTAGTGCTGGGAAGGTTTAGAGAGTAGTTTGAATGAAATCCAATATGTAAAACTGTTGTTATAACGTTTTAAAATTAGTATGAAAAACATTGAACCCGCCATTTGTATTGAGGTTAGCCCATAGATATACCACTCTGGTTATCCACAGATTACATATTCAAAAGAAGAAGGTTATTTTGGGTAGAATATTTTCAAAATTGAAAACACAAGTAGGTACCTACTTAAAACCTTTTTTTTATTTAAATATGTTTTGAAAAAATAAATGTTTAGAATGAAATAAAATTTTCAAATTGATTCTTTGTTTATGGATAGTAATATTAGTCACAAGGCATTACTTTCGCTGTAAAATCAATTATGCCACCCAAACGACAAGCAAGAATTCACAACTTCATAACTTCATTTAATTAAAAAATAAAAATAAATCTCTAGCTAGGCCGGACACACGTCAGCTATTATTAAAATAAATTATAAGGCCATTGTCATCGCAATTTTTTCATAACGTTTGTAGTAAATGAAAAAAAAACACAGTTAAATTACCTTATTTAGGATTCCATAGTCCCACCGGAACAGTAGAGATCATTTGTAATCTTGTGCGATATATACAAAAAATGTATATTATCACAAACAGGTGCTACAAAATGAGCGAATTCTCAGTAATTTTATCTCATTTCGTGCCCAAAAAAATTGACTTACAACTTGGCATACAAACCTATAAAATCTTATCTATTCCCCAATAATTCCCATCACATCTGCGCTGTGTATTATTAACGAATTCCCATACAAAATTGATAATAGACTGCCATCTATTGAACGGAGATGAAAGCATTGTTTAATTGCAACCGAAATTTGTCACCGGATGATGGTCTATTTATTTTTTGACAGTAATAATTGCCAAATCATTATGGTGCTGTGTAATAATAAATTACGGTTGTCAAAAGCGCCCCATTTGAAGTACTACGGAACATTGGTATGCAATCGTTGGCGCGCGTACCATTTTAAATTTATTTATGAAATTTGTCTTTCAGAAATATGTTATTACAATTATATTACAGTTTCGATTATTCAACTACCGAGATTTCCCCTTTTAGGATAGTCGAATTAACAGACTTAGTTCACATTACTTGATTTTTTGTGGTGTTTAAGTTTTGACATGAATCTATTGTATGTTCTAATAATATGATACATAAGAAGATAGGCACCTAAGAACTGACTTACCCTACCTCACTTAACATATATTAAATTTTATAAAAATACTAGCTGATGTGTTCCCGGCTTGCTCAGGATTTTTTTGATTTTTTTAAAATAAAGTTATAAAGTTGTGAATTCTTGCTTGTCATTTGGGTGCCATAATTGATTTGACAGCGAAAGTAATGCCCTTTGACGACTATTGCTATCTCTAAACAAAGAAACAAAGAAACATTTATTTATTTATAAAATACATAATATTTAATGTAGACATTTACATGGAGTAGATACATTAGATCACCATACTAGGCGGCTGCCTGTTTCATGGTGACCAATGGAGTATAGTTACTTTGTATGAAGTCTAGTGTAAACTTATCATTTATTATATTAATTATATTAACATGCTGACAATTGGAAAAATTATAAAGTAGTATTTTAATTTATTCCGAACGAACAATTTTATTCAAAATATTTCTAAATAATAAAGCTCTTAAGTAGGTACCTACTTGTGTTTTCTATTTTGAAAATATTCTACCCAAACAAACCTTCACCTTTTGAATATGTAATCTGTGGCTAACTAACTAACTAATTATCTAACGTAAGCAGAGAGGACGAACCGCCAAACAACTCGATCTTGACATACACCTCTTGCTTCATTCACATTCATACAACGTCTCATACATTCTTTTCTGTTATTCCGACTTCTGACATGCCCCAACTCAAGTATTGATTCACTTAGATTCATTTTCGCGTCATATATTCTCCTTACACTTCTTTCTTCGTTCATTTGCTCTACATGCCCGAACCATCTAAGCGTCTCGTTCTTAATCTTGCTCATTACGCTTGCATCAGCATGGCAAGGGTGATGTAAGCGTAGTACGTATGATTAAGAAAGGGACGCTTAGATGGTTTGGGCATGTAGAGCGAATAAATGAAGAAAGGAGTGTAAGAATAATATATGACGCGAATGCGAATGGAAGAAAAATCCGGGGAAGGTCCGAGGAAGACATGGCACGATCAAGTAAATCAAATACCTGAGTCCGGCCATGTCAGAAGTCGGAATAATATAAGATAATGTATGAGATGTTGTATGAATGTGAATGAAGCAAGATCGAGTTGTTTGGCGGTCCGTCCTCTCTGTCTATCCCTGCGGAGAAACGGCGTGATGGTTAGTTACTTAGTTATTAATTTTCTGAAATATAGTTTTGGACCAAAGACTTAAATTAAACTATTGTCACACTTTTACGTGGATTTGATCTGTAGTGTTAGTTAAAGGTAGTGTACCCCTGTCAAAGGGATAGTACCCACAGTTTTTCATAGTACGTTAACTACCGATAGGACCCTCGCTTGAGGCGCGCCCCAATAGTTAATAGTTATATTTAATAGTTGTTATTGCGAACATCTTGTTGTAGGTAGGCACTGGCGGAGGGTCGCTCTGAGAGTTGGTGGCCTCTTTGTCCTATATTTGCTCCGAATGACAAATAACAAGTCCAGCCGCTTTTCAAACTTTTCATTAATAATAAACTATTTTATTCTTATACCGTCATTTTTGTGATATGTCACTTAAATAATGATCTACTCCTTTTTAAGTGTTTTTTTTTTTTTTAATTTTTTCAATATGTTTAAAATCTTAAATAATATAATAGACTGTCACGAACTTCTATCTAAAAATTAAACTTAACATACCATCGAAACTTCTTCGCCACACCAAACTATTTTACACATTAAAAAAAAAAACAAGACCAACGCTGCATCAAATTCACCAATTTCTCGTGTTCTCAAAAAAAATTATAATCTTTATCCCTACCTACGTCCCGACATATTTTTTTGACTCCCTACCGTCATTTATGAAAAATATTACTCGTAACATCAATGCGCAATCACAACTCTCCAGTAGGTACATGGCACTATTCAGACACATAGGTACACATACACCCTCGCACACACACATAGATAGACGAATACATTTATACACTATACATTTTTTTTTCCACAATAATATATTTATTTTTATGAGTTTCTTGAAGGATCGCTTTAAATCTACAGTGACAAGTTATTTTATTTGATATTCCGTGTGTAAACCCGCCAACAAACAATTCATTTCAGTGTTTACACCTTCATTTAAGAAAAATATTACTCGCAACATCAATGCGCAATCACAACTCTTCAGTATATAGCACTATTCCGATACATAGGACACACAGACACATACACTTATACACTTTTTTCGTATTTCTTTTTATCTTTACCATGTATCATTCACTTGCATTGTACTAACCCGCCCGGTAAAATGTATATAACCATTTGCTAGATATTACATAGAGACATGTCATTGGTACCGATCCTTGTAATAATTTCCTAAAACCTTGTAATTTGTACACCACTCATTTTATACATATACTCATGCACACGTTTTGTATACATATACAAAATGTGATAGGATGAATCCAAGGGCGAAGTGGAGGTTAGCGTGAAAGAAAATATAACACAAAACAAACAATAAAACAATCTTGTAAAAAAAAAACAACAAAGAAATGATAAACTTCACCTGATTTTGAAGAAAGGAGGCTAGTTCACCCCCTAAGAGGAGAGGTTTACGGCAAGTAACATCAAAGTTAATAAGAACTGAGTCGTCCCATATAAATGTAAACTAAGTATAATATACATCCTTCTTTCATCCATCTCTCTAGCATAATGTCACAAATTCTTTCATCCATCTCTCTAGAATAATGTCACAAATTCTTTCATCCATCTCTCTAGCATAATGTCACAAATTCTTTCATCCATCTCTCTAGCATAACCATCTCTCTAATGTCACAAATTCTTTCACCCATCTCTCTAGCATAATGTCTTAAATTCTTTCATCCATCTCTCTAGCAAAACCATCTCTCTAGCATAATGTCACAAATTATTTCATCCATCTCTCTAGCATAACCATCTCTCTGGCATAATGTCACAAATTCTTTCATCCATCTCTCTAGCATAATGTCAGAAAATCTTGCATCCATCTCTCTAACATAACCATCTCTATAGCATAATGTCAAATTCGGGATTTGGGGGTAACATTTTTCTGCAACACTTACACAACCAACTATCAGCCTCTTTCATTAACCAATAGGATGCATGATCTGGGCAACAGGTTTGGAGATGTTGTTGATGTATTTGCTGACTCCATTTATAGAGTAAAAATTCATCTATACCAGCACTTTCATCAATCCTACAATATTAGTATTGTAGCTTGGATAATGTAGCGTTAATGATTTGTGTTATAATATTGTTTTGGTTTTCTATTTTATGTCACTGTTAAACGTTTGAAAGATTGTTCATTACTTTATGGTTTATATTCAAATAAATAATGACAAAGAGTTGAAGCACCACAAATTAAAACTAATATAAAAATAACACTTAAAAATGTTTGAGAACAACTTTCCTCGTCACAAATCACATTTTTTGCACATCGCCATTCAAGTGTGCCCTAACCGGGTAACAATAACAATAAACTCCGGATTTGTGAACAAGCCCGCCACAATGGCGGACATGACGCGATAATAAGACGTAACTAAGGCGCTCTAGCCTCCCTTTGTACCCATTGTACGCGATACAATCGCATCCCTAATTCAAAACCATTTTACAAGAGACTTAACTACAATCTTCCAGCGTTAAATTTATCTGCAAAGATACCCACCTATCTTTTAAAAAGTGGATTATGTTGTAATTGTTTTTTTTTGTTAAAAGTTATTTTTTGTACATTTTTTTAAAAGTACAATTGATTGGAATAACGTAACATTAATAATAATAATAATGGTTGATTTATGTAGCGCCGTTTTTGTGAAAAATCACCCCAAGGGCGCTGCACAAATATTACTCGCTAGGGTTTATTTTATTATGCACAAACAGATACAGAAATATACTTAATTTTATTATAAAGTTTTAGTTTGGGAGATATGATTTTGCGCGCACAGGACACGATATTAGAAAACACTGCGCATTGCATGATATTGCAATTACTTTTTAAATCTTATTTATTATTGATATTATATTGATTAGAAGTTTAGTGGCTATTTATTTGAAACTAGCCGATGTGTACCCGGCCTTTTATTGAATAAAGTTATGAAGTTGTGAATTCTCGCTTGTCATTTGGGTGCCATAATTGATTTGACACCGATCTACGGGTACTCTATAACTAAACAAAGAAACATTCATTTTTATAAACAATAATTATTAGCCTGAAACACTCATCCAAATTGAAAAAAACCTTTCCCAGCAAAGATAAATGTCGCCGACAGGACTCGAACCTGCACCCTTCTGATGTCCGGTCAGATGCTCTACCGTTGAGCTACGTCGGCTTATGAAACACTAGTATATATTGATTAACTTGGCAGGTTTGCGATAAGCCGACGTAGCTCAACGGTAGAGCATCTGACCGGGCATCAGAAGGGTGCAGGTTCGAGTCCTGTCGGCGACATTTATCTTTGCTCGGAAAGGTTTTTTTCAATTTGGATGAGTGTTTCAGGCTAATAATTATTGTTTATAAAAATAATTGTTACCCTTTGCGCTATGCACAAAAATCTTGTCTTAAGTTTTTAAGAACTTTAGTTTATCAATTAATAAAGAAACATTCATTTGAAAATTTTATTTCATTCGAAGAATTTATTTTTTCAAAATTTATTTAAATAAAAAAGTTCTTAAGTAGGTACCTACTTATGTTTTCCATTTTGAAAATAATCTACCCAAACAAACCTTCTTCTTTTGAATATGTAATGTATGGACAAACCTCAATAAAACATGGAGGGTTCAATGTTTTTCATACTAATTTTAAATCGTTATAACAACAGTTTTACAAATTGGATTTCATTCAAACTACTTTCTAAACCTTTCCGGCACTAATAAAAAACAAACCGTGCTATTTTAAACGAAACCGGTCTAGTATTTTTGAGAAAATCGAGGAAAGACAAACATTATTTTTTCTTATATACAGAGAAGATAGAGATTTTGATGTTTTTTTTCGATTTTAGTACTGAAGAACAGACTTTAAAAATGCCTGAAAAAGGCTAAAAATTCTACCCGAGGTTTAATAGAAATTTTTGATGATATTTATTTCCATTTACAAATATATTTATAGTTATTTACAATGTAGCAAAAGTTAAAAAAAATTCTGTTAATGACTTTAGGTAGGTACTAACGGCTAGCTTCTCTGTGTAAATTAGGCATGCAACTGAACCATTCATGGATATGACTTTCCGAAGAGACGAGTTTTAAGCTTCTTTCTGAATTCTGTGGAGTCTTTAATCAATCTTCGAATTCCATTAATATTAATTGTTTTTTGTGATTAATTCGTCGAACTCCATTTAATTTGTTCAGAAATTTAATTAAATCAAATTTGATAATGTTATTATTAAGTTCTGGTAGTAATTTAGTTTTTATTATTGTGACAGATGTTTCGGCGCACAAGGCAATTTTCAAACTGTGGTTAAACCACATTGCGACGGCTTTCTTATATGATTTTTTTTTTAATTATTAATTTCTCACAAGAGTCCCAACTGGTCCTAACCATGTAGACCCAATGAGACTATGGTATCCCCAATTGGGGAATGTTGTGAGGCTGAAGGTATTGGGGAGGAGAAGGAGAAAGGAAAGAGGAAGGTGGGAAAATACCTGGCTATTCAGATCTGGTCACCAAACACGGCTAAAAGCCATTTCAAGTAACGTTTCAATTCTGAATGGTGGTCTTTCACCAGGGCGATACTCAGAGTATTTTCCACTCTGGAATGAATTTATTCACTCCCACGCAATTCTAATTTTGACGCTGTTTAAAATGATTTATTACCGGTAAAACTGTTTTAGTTAAAGAGGCCCTGAATTTTTAGCGAAAAAATTATACAACAAACTCCCACTTAGTATCAAACAAAGTAATTCAATCAATAATTGCATTAAGTCCTGCAAACCTTGGCTTAAGGAATTAACAGAAGAAGAACTGACTAGTATTCTTAAAACAGCGTCATAGAAGTTACTGAAAATACCCTACCCAAACCTTGAAATTGACATATAGAAGTCGCTGAAACCTCCTTATTCAAAAACCTAGTTCGCCTCATCACAGGATTTCCTAGTGAGGAGGATTATGAAAAAAAATCTATGGTATATATCTGTTTTTTATACTCATACCTTACCTTAAAATGTCAAAATTATATAGAAATTTAAAAAAAAAAGTTTAGTTAGAAAAACTGATTTAGTTAGAAAATAATTAAAATTCTCTATTCTGTCAGGAACTCTAATTTATTATGTGTTTTCCCCGCATTTAAATGTTATGGTAGTGTGAACATACTGAGTAGTGGGGAATAAATCACTGTCCTGTCATAAATATGAGATTATGCTTTGTCTCGTCTTACGTAACACTTGTGTCTGTCTTAAAATAACTTTTTTTTTATATCTTAAAAGTACCTACTTTTCCAAGCTAACTTTTGAAATGAGGTGACTGCGTAACATTTAATATTTGATGAAAAAGAAAATCTGCTCAAAGAATGCCCATATTCTTTCTTTTTATAAATTTCTCTAATGTTGAACTCCCGGTGATTTAGTTCACGAACCGCCGCTGTTAGTTAGGGACGATAAATTTATAAGTAGGTACTGAATGTTTTACAAACAAAATAAACATTCGCATGGTTTCATGCTACCAATGGCTTCAAATTTATTGGAATTAATTACAAAACGAATTAAAATATTTCCAATGATTGCAAGCTCATGAACATAGACTTTATTAAACATTGAAAATTTATGCAAATATTCTACATGCTGTTAATTTGAAGCGTTCTTTAGATACTGGAGAAAAAATTGACAGAAGTGCGAAGTGGCCATAGAAAAAGAATACGAGAAATGCGATGTGAGCGTGTTTCGTGATCCAAAAGTCTGGCCAGTCAAGCCTTAAATTTCTTATACAAAAAAATTATTTCACCATCTTATCATTTCGATCAAATGCAATGGAAATATAACGGAATATCGGTCCAAACTAAAAACTTATCATTTCATACTTTCGTATACTAACAATCACGCCGTTTCCCCGCAGGGGTAGGCAGATAAGACGGACTGCCAAACAACTAGATATTGGCATACACTTCTTGCTTCATTCTCATTCATTCTCTTCTATTATTCTGACTTCTGACATGGTCCGACTTAAGTATTTGAATCACTTGATCGTCATGTTTTCCTCGGGTGTTCCCAGCTTTTTCTTCCATCCACATTCGATTCATATATTCTTCTTACACTCCTTACTTCGTTCATTCGCTCTATATGCCTAAACCATCTAAACGTCCCTTTCTTGATCGTACTCGCCTTCCATTCTTTGCGAAAATCAAATTTTTCTTCACGACCGCGAATATGTGTACGTGTCATAACACATATTCGACTCAGTGATCTCATTTCTACAGCATTCAGTCTACTCTCATCCTTTCATCCTTCCTCTGCCAGTTCTATTCCTCACTTCCATACATCAGAGTTGGTATCAGCACTCCTTCAATTAAATATACCTGCGAGTACCACTATTGTTTTATAAATTACTAGCTGGGGTACCGGGCTTCGCTCAGGACAAAGTTCGAGAGTGTTCTGGAATGTTCCACAATGACGTTCCCGATTCCCTATTCCCGAACATTTCACACCATTCCAGAATGTTCCGGGAAGTTCTGGAATGTTGTAAAATGCTCTCGAATACTTTTTTTATGATATATATTGATTAAAATTAAGATTATCAAATCTTTTAGAACTTTCCAGAACCTTCTAGACTCACCGCCACACTCCACCACTCATTTCCGAAAGCTTCTAGAACTTTCTCCTTCTACAACTTCCTAAAGCATTAGCGAACCATCCAGAACATTCTGGAACCTTTTTGGCCCACCAACATACTCCACCACTCCTTCAGAACTTTTTACAGCTTTATCGAACCTTCTAGAACTTTCCGGAACCTTCTAGACTCTCCTACACACACCGCCACTTATTTCTGAAAGCTTCTAGAACTTTCTCCTTTCATAATTTTCTAAAGCATTTGCGAATCATCCAGAACCTTCTAGACTCACCGACATACACCGATACTCCTTCCAGAACTTTCTGCAGCTTTATAGAACCTTTTAGAACTTTCTCGAAGACTGTTCTTGAAATTTCTAGAGGGCGAAGTTTCCAGACCTTACATCTTCAAAAGCAAGCCCTTTAGGTAAAAATGGGAACCCTCATCCGCGAGGGGGGATAGAGATCCATCACACCATATAACTCCCTTGATCGTACCGGGACTCGTTTCTGAGTTTTTGCGGGCCGCACGTTTTTTGGACTTTCTCTTATAATATATGTTGATTAATTAATATTATTATATATAAAATTATTAATTAATATTATTATGAATTATTAATTAATATTATTATCAATTAATATTATTATAAATTAATTTTTTAATTATTAATTATTATTATTATAAATTAATATTGAAATTGTGCTCTAGTCTATTTGTATAATATATAGGGTTATTAATGTGCTGAAATATAATTTTGTACGACAGAATTGGTCTAACTGAAAGAATTTTGAGATTCTGATAAAGGTATCGAATATTATGCCTTTGCTTGTATAAACTTTCATGAGCTAATAAGTTATTATTAATTTTTTTTAAATTAAGCTTGAACGCAATTAAAATAAATAAAATTTATATGTCATTTCTTACATAATTTCAACGAAAAAATACAGGAATAGTGCAATAACCTTTACAGGGTCACCCTGTATTTTCAAACTGTGGTCAATCCGCATTGCGACGACTTATATGTTTTTATTTACTCCCACCCAATTTTAATATTGCCGGTGTTTAAAATGATTTATTACCAGTAAAACTGATTTAGTTAGAAAATAATTAAAATTCTCTATTCTGTGAGGTACTTAAATTTATAATGTGTTTTCCCCCCATATTAAATGTTTCGGTACAGTGAATAATGTGAACTTTTGCTTTGTCTCGTATTACCTAATACTTGTGGGTGTGTTTAAATAATATATTTTTTTTATATATAATAGGTACCTACCTTTCCAAACAAACTTTTGAAATGATGTGACTCCGTAATATTTAATATTCCACGAAGAAGACAACTGTCATAATTTCAATAAAATAATACAGGAATAGTGTAACAATCTCTACAGGGTCAACATCCTTCTGGAGGTTTTCCATTCGGTGTTTCTAGTGAATGCTAATTTGGACGTTAGCGCGCATATTCATAGAGCATAAAGTGTGTTGCGACCTGACGCTAATGCGCAGAGAGAAGTGTGGGAACACGACTATTAGAATTAATATCCAAACACATTGAATTAGCTGCTATTTATTGGCAAATCAAAAACGGACAAATTGTGGTACATGCGAATTTACAAAATGTGGCTCCCGGCTACTAATAATTTGATATAAATTACCATTTCTTAAAAAGAAATACAAACGTGTTATAACCTGACAATATTAGAATTTCTCCTGCTCATAGGTATATGGTATAATATAATATACTTACACAAAACATATATGTTTCTGGAAACCACATTTACCTACCTCGTGTATATTTATTTCATGATCTAACTGTAATATACTTACGACTGCATTTAATATTTAATTAATAATGAACAATTATTCACTTACCATAAATATTATTTGACAGCGAAAGTAATGCCTTGTGACAACTATTGCTATCTCTAAACAAAGAAACATTAATTTTTAAAATTTATTTCATTCCAAATATTTATTTTTTCAAAATATGTGTAAATAATAAAGTTCTTAAGCAGGTACCTACTTGTGTTTTCCATTTTGAAAATATTCTACCCGAAAAAACCACCTTTTTTTAACATGTAATCTGTGGCTAACCAGAGTGGTATATCTATGGACTAACCTAAATAAAATATGGCGAGTTCAATGTTTTTCATACTAATTTTAAAACGTTTTATCAACAGTTTTACATATTGGATTTCATTCAAACTACTCTCTAAACCTTCCCGGCACTAATAAAAACAAACTGTGCTATTTTCAGCGAAACCGTTAGAGTAATTTTCTAGAACGTCGAGGACAAACAACCAAACTTACATTGATTTATATATACGAGTATATATATATATATATATATATATATATATATATATATATAGATAGATTATAATGTTATTAATGGCAGTGTTACGGACATTTTCCATTATTTTAAACATCTCGTTTTTTATTCCAAAGACAACAATGGCTTTGGTAAAGATGTAGAAATCTAAACGTAATGTCGTCTGACCACTTCAAATATTTTTGTTGTTGTTGGAGATGTCATTTTATTATTATTAATGTGACAAACAACGACATAAGAGGAACGGCTGTGCGGCCTGTTTCATACAAAACTTAATTTTGGATTTGATGCCAAAATACTCATCTAAACCTAATGATCTTTTTTTCATCAAACAGTATAGTAAATATCTAGTATGGATTAGAAGAAATTTATGTATTTTTGTTTTACATTATGAAATAGAGGCCGTTAAAGGAATTGATTTTTCTCGATTTTATAGGCACCTTTAACAATTATTTGGGGGCTAACGGTGATTTAAAAATAAGTTTTACCCCGGATGCTTTGAAAATATAATGAAATATAAAATAATATATATATTTTTAAATGTATTAAAATAAGCATTATGGTGGACTTTAAATTAAATTAAAAACGACCAATTTACGGTGGAATACAAATTAATACATCATTTAAAATATCGACCCGAAAAAAAGGTTTTTTTTTTTAAATGTATTGTTTTTTATATTTTGATATACGTAATTATATTCACATAAAACATACAATAATTTTAAAAAAATGCAGTAAACCCGCAAATAATTTTCTATGTTGCCTCTAAAATTATGAAAATTGATTTTTTTTCATAGCACATACTTCATACTTTAAAACGAAAATAAATAAAATACTTCTCACCCGTATTAGATATTTACTAAACCTTTATTTTAAAAAAAATATATCATTCAGTTTGGATGGGTATTTTGGCCTCAAATTCAAAATTAAGATATGTATGAAACAGGCAGCGCAGCCGTTCCTCTTAATGCTGTCGGCCGCAGCGAACTCAATCTATACATGGATAATTGTATGCAAGAATTGAAAGAGATGGGCATGGGCGCGAGTTGCCTGTTGTATGCTGATGATACGGTTTTGATTGCTAACAGTAAGGAAGATCTACAGTCCCTCGTATCTAGGATGAACAAAGAATACGTGGGCAATGTGGCCAAAGTTTGAACATGTTTTAAAATTATTTACGGTAACGGAATGGAAAAATGTCAAGCTCCAGTTCGTAATAAAAATTATATAATTATTGTAATAATTAACTTTTTAATAAATGAATTAATAATTATTTTTATAAACAATAATTATTAGCCTGAAACACTCATCCAAATTGAAAAAAACCTTTCCGAGCAAAGATAAATGTCGCCGACAGGACTCGAACCTGCACCCTTCTGATGTCCGGTCAGATGCTCTACCGTTGAGCTACGTCGGCTTATCGCAAACCCGCCAAGTTAATCAATATATACTAGTGTTTCATAAGCCGACGTAGCTCAACGGTAGAGCATCTGACCGGACATCAGAAGGGTGCGGGTTCGAGTCCTGCCGGCGACATTTATCTTTGCTCGGAAGGTTTTTTTTTTTCAATTTGGATGAGTGTTTTAGATTAATAATTATTGTTTATAAAAATAATAATTGTTACCCTTTGCGCTATGCACCAAAATCTTGTCTTAAGTTTTTAAGAACTTTAGTCTATCAATGAATTAATAATTGTTTTTTTTAAGAAAGGCAAATATTCCCTGGTTACGAATAACCTGAGAGTATTTGAAAATCTTCTACTACCATCACAGTAAGCGGAAGATGCTGCTTGTGTCGTAATGGAGGATTTCGCCAGCCGAGGAATTGAACTCACGACACCTGGGTGAGACCCAAACGCAATGCCAACTCAGCCACTAACTTTGTAATTACCACTTTATTAATATATACATATCAACATGTTTCGAAAGCGATGCTTTCTTCATCAGGAATATATAGAACATACAGTAGTCTGTATATTCCTGATGAAGAAAGCATCGCTTTCTAAACATGTTGATATGTATATATTAATAAAGTGGTAAAAAGTATTTTTTAATTCATTTATTAATAATGACTCCACAAAGTGAATACCAATCTTTTGAAGAAACCATAATTAACATTTTGCTAAATATCGCTCTCACTAACTCACTAATAGAATAAGGAATCTGCTGGCTATATAAAATTGCTAAATATCGCTCTCACTAACTCACTAATAGAATAAGGAATCTGCTGGCTATATAAATTTGCTAAATATCGCTCTCACTAACTCACTAATAGAATAAGGAATCTGCTGGCTATATAAATTTGCTGAATATCGCTCTCACTAACGCACTAATAGAATAAGGAATCTGCTGGCTATATAAATTTGCTAAATATCGCTCTCACTAACTCACTAATAGAATAAGGAATCTGCTGGCTATATAAATTTGCTAAATATCGCTCTCACTAACTCACTAATAGAATAAGGAATCTGCTGGCTTTATAAATTAGTTAAAACACTCTTAATTTCAGAGAAAAAAAATATTGCTAAAATTTCAAACACGTACAAACTTTGATAAAAATTCCAAAACATGTATAAAATTATGAAAATATTATTTTTTATTTACCCAGCAGATTCCTTATTCTATTAGTGGGTAATGAGAGCAATATTTCAACAAAATATTGATTAATTCAATATTTACACCATGAACTCGGCACAATAATTTTCCACTCTGTTTCCATGAAACTAAGCTAATAAAATGAATAATAATAATAATTGGATGATTTGTATAGCGCCGTTTTTGAAGAAAATAAATATTACTTTCTATTATTTATCTAATTATGTACAAACAGATACAGAAAAACATAGTTACCTGGCAGGTAGCTTCAGATGAACACAGTTTTATTAGAAAATTTAAGCTTAGAGAAGATATGATTTTTACAGTTGGTTGAAATGTTTATAATTCTAAGAACTGGAGAATATTTATAAAATGACCATAATAACTTTAAGAAGTTTATAGTAGATTTTTTTTTTTAAATTGTCTATAGTAGTCGCCAACTTTTAAGACAATAAAGTGACATCAAAGTAAATACTTTATATGTAAAATTAACTCAGATGAGTTAATATCGTATTTATTGTTAATACACATCATTTGTTTTAAAAACTAATACATAAACCAACATTTTATACTTCACAAACGTCTGTGTTAAAAATATGTTGAAAATAAAGTTTTAACTTGACTTTGGCTAATGCCGCAAAGTACATTGTTCGTTTCGTACATTTGACGTTTCTCGATGAGTGAAAAAACAAGACAAAATGTAGCTAATAATTTTTTATTTTTTATTTATTTATTTCTTAAAGTTTAACAAAAAAATCGCAAAAAAATGTAACCTTACTGGGGTACCCCGTTCTAAGGTCACATTGTACATGGTTTTATATAAAGAATATGAATTTGGTCGAGTATATTTTAAATTTGATAAAAAAATTTAAGTAAGATTTCGTAATTATATTAAAATATTACTAGAGGAACATGATAATGCAATAAGATTAATGAGAATTAGTAAAATAAGTTTGAATTCTCTTAAGCTTTATTTAAAACATACAAAAAAAATGTTTTGACATTCGAAAACGGAAATAAATCTTTGTTATTCGATATTTGAACCGCGTAAAATAGATTGTAAACTAATAATGACATTTGACATTTCGGGGAAGTTTGTTCACCCTGTTGACACTTTTTATAACTAGTACTCTGTTGAGGGGAACTTAATCCACAAAAATCGATATCCAAAATTAAGAATTTCGTTGGGAAGAGCGAATTTGTGCATTTGAACAGTGTTGAAACAAAATTTCAGCTCAGTAGGGTTGGGAAGAACGGCCGTCGGTGAATCAGAATGAAACGATTCACTACTGCGAATGAATCTGCCGTTCAGTGTTCACAGCAGTGTGCAGCATAATGTACAATAATTCCTTTTAGCCGTGGCGGTAGCGTAACCCGACACCCCGTGCGGGGAACGCAGAGGTGGCCTGGGGGGTATCCGTCCACCACACCACAGTCACACACAGGGACAGGACTGCAACACACAGACTGCAGATAAACAGGCTACAGGGTATACAGTACACACAGTAACAGGGTATACAGTATAGACAGAACTACACGGTAAGAACCATGTGGGCTGTGTGTTTCTGTTGCGGGATACAGCATAGTGCCTGAGATACTTCAACTTTAGTACCTACATCTATTTCTTTATTATAATATACACAAAATACTTTGATAATTGATTTATTCAATTGTAACAATAATTTTATGACTGAGTCATTCAAAAATTCTCTTGTACCTAGACTTCACGCAGAAGGTAATACATTTGCAGACATAGTAGATATGTTCAACTGCTCGGAATACAAATACAAACAGACGATTATTGCATACATCCTCAACCATTATTAATATATGTGTCTAGAGTATAAATACCAGTGAATGTGAGGTATGTTTTGAATATTCGCCTCTGTAGCTAATTATTTGGAATGGTACTTACACTATGTTATTGCTGTATTTGTTGGTGAGACAAATGAAATATTTAGTTGTTGTATTTCGTGAAGGCTATCTATTTTATCTATGTACCTACCGAGATGTGTTTTGCACCTGTGTGACTATTGTAATTAACTAAATAAGTAAAAGCCCATATGGGCGTATATAATATAATAAATAAATAATAATATTTCCATAATAAGGTAAAGCTTGAGGAGCAATATATGTTATCGTATTGGAGGTTGCCTTTGATAATTTTCGATTTTGATTTGTATTTCAAATGTGTAATTTTTTGGTTTTGAAGATATTTAAACTTAATTTTGGTGTCTTTAAGCTCTATAATTGTATTTCAATATAAACAATTATTATTCGTGAAAACAATTAGAGATTCATGATCAAACCAATTATCAATACGGATATTATGATAACGTTAATGCTCAATACTTTTATTATTCTTTGAGTAAAAGTTTCTAAAAAGGTACATAATTTTATTACTTATGTTTAGTTATGGTTTACTATGAATATAATATACAATTATGCACGGTAAAGCTCATCCTTGTTTTTACATTTGATATTCTTACCTCAAAACTAACCGGTCATAGATTTGGAGCGTTTTGGCGGCTTTTGAAAAATTGAAAATTATGAAAACTATTCTTTAGGAAAAAAAAAACTAAATATACTGATATTTAAGTTTGAATGTCATTATTGATTAAAAAAATGGTCTGTAGTTCCTTATTTTAACATTTTAATCTTTATACCTGAGCTTTAGAAAATAAAATAAAACACGAATTTTGTTGATGATTTTTTCCGTAAATTGAAACATGCGGCTGGTTAAGGATGAAGATATGGATTCTGAGTGAAGGTGTTCCACCAGGGCGATATACCGAATTGGGCCTAAAGGATTCCGAACTTTATGAATGTGGACATATTCAAACAACAGAACACATCGTAGAAGAATGTCTCCTTCATCAGTTTCCCTATGGCACACCTGTGCTGAACCAAGTGACTCTCGATGCCGTCGACTGGCTGAATAACTCCAGCATCTCACTATGACCTCCACTAACTCTCCTCCACCGTACGAAGAAGAAGAAGAACCAGGGCGATACTGAAATTATCAATCACTTAAATCATAAAAAAAACGCTTCGATATATTTTCCATCATATTTTTATTTTCACATTTCTTTGCCTACAAATTGTATACATATTAGTTAAAAACTAACAGAATAATATTATACGAAACTTCTACCAGCTACGAGTATTAAAACAGCGGCATGCGGTCTATCCTCTCGTCCAACCATCAAATAGCTTAGCTTAGATCACAATGAACACGGTTAGAATATTATATTACACTTATTATTGTTTTAATAGTGGTTACTACCCGGTTTCGCTATCTTCTTACGAAATCATTCTTGTTATCGAATAATAATTGAAAAGTATTAAACAAACAATTACCTTCTACGCATATTTTTTAACTGTTAAAACGACATTTGTATAAACTCTATAGCTCATGACGGAAATGACTTGCGAGCTGAAAATACTTTCGTTCACTTTAGTTCTGATGGAAAAAATAACTGCAAATTGAATGACGCTAGAACTCAACTTTCGAGAGTTTTGCTAATCGAGATGGACTGATTTTTTGCTTTGAAGCAGGAAGTCAGAAAGTTTATGACATGACAAAAAAAATAATAATTTTAAGAAAAAAAACTGTTAATGATTAATGTTTTAATTCCACTTTTAATATTGATTTATTCACGAAAAACAAAATCCAAGATACAGTCATTTGAATATCAAACTTTAAATGTTTCTATTTACTTCAGCCAAAGTTTTTATGCTAGCAAAAGTGCACCTATCACTTAAGTAAAGTATTTATAAATTACTACAATAATTATACAATGCAATAATTAGTAATGAATTGCAAGTCTAATAATATTATTATTATTTTCTTATATTATTAAGTATACTGCGTCCGCTTTAAATATCCCAAATTGCAATAAACTTAAATCTATTAAAGTATTGTATTAAATAATGGTATTAACAATATTATGTACACTGCTTTTTCAAAACATTAACCAATTCATTCACTTTAGCTATATTTATAAGACTATCGTTTGATTGTAATAATTGGTTTAAGTCTGGACCCAACAACGTTCCTTGGGGAAAGCCAAAAAATGGAAAGGGGTTTTTTTGTTCTTTTTCGCAAAAATTCACAGTTCAATGTTCAATAACTGTGCACACTTGTTTTAAAATCATTTCACTTTGTTTCAGTTAACACAATCAATTTATATAGTGTTGTACTTTGTGTGTACGCAAAACATCTTTCTTCAAATTTAGTGGTTTTTGTCCAACATCAGTATTTTTTCTGCATTTTCGTTGTTCACATTTTAATTTGTGCATTATATGGACAATGATTTCTCCAATTTCTTCTAATATTCATTCTATGGTAATCTCCAAGGAAAAATATGATGTTGTAATTCATTTCGAAACTTCAGAAATTTGTTGTTCCTCTTTCTTACGATATTGAAAGAATAGAAACTTATGAAATGGACTTTGGCTCATCACTGTGAAGCTAGCCTTTCTGAAGGTCCGTCGATATTTTCTCCGTTTAACTCCAGTTTAGATTAGATTGGATTAAAGGAAGAAACAATTAGATCTCTGGTTTCTTTTGATGCCGACACCAGAGGTTAGAAGTTCCATAGTGTAATTTCTGATCTTGTGGCTTGAAAATCTTCCCACGGTATTGCTTTTGCTGCACTTTGTGGGCTTTTCGAGATATTGATTCAATTTCTGATTAGGTTAAGTATATTTCTGGCCCTTTCAAGGATGTCTTATCAATTTCATGTCAGGTTTGCTGCATTCCTGGATCTTCTATTTGTACAGCGCCCTTGAGGCGATTTTGCACAAAAACGGCGCTATAAAAATCATCCGATTATTATTATTCCTCTGGTTACTTTAATTTGTAAGGTTCCACCACAGTTGCTGGAGGTGTCTGTTTCCACATGTCGTGGGTTACTTCAGATACTTTCAATTTCAGATGCGATCAGATGTATTCCAACCCCCACAAGAGATTCTCCTGGTATTTATATAAGGTTCACTAAGAACGTTGTAGTAAGTCCATGGAAAGACCTTATAGATTGATCTTCTTTTGGTTAAATACTAAATAACTTCTTGTAGAACCTTCGAAAAGATTTTTTCAAGTTTCACAATAGATTAGCTGCGTTTACGATCTTCCAAGACATTACTGTGGTGCTTTTTAGGTTGTCTTATCCTTCTAAGAGATTTCTATTTTCTTTCACATTAGGTTATCCGTATTTCTGCCTCTCTTAAGAGATTCTTCTATGAACACTTGGTTCAGTGGACTAAATCCGTAACAGGCGCTGTAATGCCACCACTATGAGATGACATGGCACCGAATTCAAGAATCCAGTGACTCTTATATGCCGATGTGTGGATTTCGCTGGATTGGCGACCGCCGTCACCTGGATATCAGCAAGGTTGGGGAAAATTACAATACTGCTGACTCAATTTACATTCCTTGTAGCATGATCCTCCTTCCTCCAGCTTAATCAGACTACATCTAGGAGTTCTGCCCCGCCCAGCATCATAAGTGGTGGTAGCCCTGGTCGTACAGGGGCGGCAGCGCATGGTGCAGCTGGTAGGGCTGCGGGGCGGCTGCGTAGGCGGGCGGGGCGCCCAGGGGCGGGGGCGGGCCACCCAGGGAGTCGCCCTCGGAGTCGCTGGATGTATCGAGGTGGGTTTTGTCGCTGCCGGGGACACTGGAAAAAGAAGAAAAGGTAGGTTAAAATACGATTATTTATTTGATTACATTGTTTGATTTCTGTTTGGAATTTGTAAAGGTTTGATATAGGAAAGTAAGGCAAGTATCGAATAACTCTCTAAAATGGGAACAATAGGCAAAAAAACTATTTAAAACATGTAACTCATAAGGTGACTTTATCACTAAACGGTGCTATGTAAAAGTAAATGATTTTTTTCATTTGTTTATATGAATACCCCACAATAGTTCCAATTGTTCCCAACCGTCTGGAGCCAGTGAGACTATGGCATCCCCGATTGGTGAGGCTGAAGGTATTGGGGAGGGGTTGGATAAGGGGAAGAGGAAGGTGGGTCTGGTCACCAAATACGGCTAAAAGCAATTTCAAGCAACGTTTCAATTCCGAATGGTGGTCTTTCACCAGGGCGATACTGAGAGGATCTTCCACTCTGGCACGTGCGCAAATATACTACGTATTATTTTTAAATGAATTAATTGTGGAACAGCACAAATTAATTGAATAAAATTTACTCGCGCACGCCGGGATTTGAACCCGCGACCTTCGGATTCGTAGTCGGGGGCCTAACCCCTCGACCATGGAGGCCGTTATTATATTAAATAAATGAATAACAATTACTTAGTTTAATATCACTGTATTTAATATGTTAACATCTACATATTTCAGAAGTAAAGATCCCCTCGTCAGGATAAACAATATAACTACTAAAAATAATGATAAAGTATAGGCAGATAATAAGAAAATAGAACAAATTAAAAACACAAGTATTTGATTCACTTGATCGTGCCATGTCTTCCTCTGGTATCCCCGGCTTCTTCTTCCATTCACATTCGCGTCATATATTCTCCTTACATTTCGTTCATTCGCTCTACACGCCCGAACCATCTAAGCGTCCATTTCTTAAATTAAAGCGGCATCGCGTTCATTGGTCAAATGCATTGTACATATAGTTTGGTATTGCAAATCGATGAACCGGTGAATGCAATTAGTCAGCCATAAGTAGTAATAATAGATTGTCTATAGTTAGTGATAAGATAGAGCATTGGAAAAAATATGTATTTTTAAAGCGCCCTTGAGGTGATTTTCCATAAAAACGGCGCTATACAAATCATTAAATATTTTTATTATTTATTCTTAAATTTTAAAAATATTAGCCACTCATCTCACTAGGACAGTCCTGTGTTGAGATGAGCGACTTTACAATTTTAGTGAAACAATATATATATTTTTTCTTTTTTAAATAACACCAAAGTTATTCAAACTATAAACAACTATAAAATCTACAGTAAATCTTTAAGTTGGGCCGTACCACGCCCTTGAGGTGATTTTCACAAAAACGGCGATATACAAATAATCCAATTATTATTATGATACATTTATATTTACAACTATAATAATTTCATTGTAACCCAAATAACTATCATAAAATATCTGTAAATAACTAAAAGTGTAAAAATAAATAAAAAATGTTAATATTATTAAAAGCTTCTTACGCTTTTTAAGGTAATTTTATTAATATTCTCCAGTCCTAAAAATATAAATATTTCATAAAATACCAACTCTTCTTGTGCCACCAATCTTCTAATAAATGTAATATCAATAGAAAAGGAGGATAAAATAGCAACTGTAAAACTATCTTCTCTATACTTAAATTTTCTAATAAAACTGTGTTCATGTGAAGCGGCCTGCCAGCTGCAGGTAAGTATGTTTTTCTGCATCTGTTTGTACATAATTAGATAAAGAATATCAAGTAATATTTGTACAGCGCCCTTGAGGTGATTTTTCACAAAAATGGCGGTATACAAAACATCCATTTATTATTATTATTGTCATCTGTGCTCCAATTAGCCACAATCAAAGGGTGACCATATTTTGTTAACAAGAAGTAGTGAGTAAATATTAATAGGTAAATAATAATAAGTAAATAATAATCAGTAAATAGTAATAAGTGAATAATAATATACGAATAAAAATAAGTAAATGTTAATAAGCAAATAATAATACTCGGAATAATTACTTTGGGTTAAACCTTAGTATTACAAAGTGTATACTCGTACGTAGTTAAACGCGTGCTTTTGTGTCGATGACAAAACTCAAATGGCAGTACGATCGCCCGAGTAACATGATATGTACACATCACACTGCACGTATTGTACAGCACCATTTAAGGTTGAACGTAATCATAATAATAATACGTACAGTGTACCCACATTTAAACAATAAGGAACTCCAGTGAAAAATATCATAGCTTACACAAAAATACTCACAGATCAGCAAACGCCGATTCTGAACACATAATATTTATATGTAGAATTTATAAATCGTAGTTTAAAAGTGAATAAAAAACCATTTCATCAAAACGTCATGTTCTGTTGGTACCACTGCATTCTCGACATCTGACGTCAGGGTTCTCTGCCGTGCGTATTCTGGCTTTGGATTTATATGCAAAATTTTGTTTTGTATTTTAAATACGTATTTTTTTAGTTTTGTCGAAATTTTAACTTAATTTGGAGGAATTATGATATAACACAATTTAATCAAATAAAATTAGCTTGCGCACGCTGAGATTTGAACACGCGATCTCCGGATTCGTCAACCACGGATCCCGTCGATTTCCTGTTCTTACTTATTCTTAACCTTATTCCGACAGTGCTCCTTACTTAACTTCAAGCTTATTCAATATAATTCTCAACAGTTTTGATAAACAATTTTGTCATCCTTTTCTGCGGTAAGTAAATTAATAAACATTTCTAAAAGGGTTAAACTAAATACTCTAACAAAATATTCTGTTTATGTAAACACGCCAAACTTTTTTTAAATCTATTGCTGTTTTACTTAAATTGGTGATTTGGGTTAGTTTTGGATATTGGCACGGCAGCTACGGGAAGGATATTGGTGATAAATTCCATCCAATTGTAAAAAAAGACGAGATGATCATTAGCGGATTTGCTTCTCGAAGAGTAAATATTAATACTTTGCGGTGCAATGCGAGTTGTCTGCATAATGTTGTGATTTATGAAAAGGACATGCCTCCAGGCCCTCCCTCCCCTGCTAAATTTGGCTTCTCCCCCTCACCTGTTAAAGCACTTTTGTTGATTCTCTTTTCTGCGACTAGCACCCTTCATATAATATGGATGAGAAATCGATTAGATGAAGTGATTCTGATAAGAAATTGTGTATTAAATTGGAGAGGATACATAGAACAGTGGTAATATGTTTAGTAGGGGATAAAACCGATTTGGCAAGTGTAATTAATTGGTAGTTGAGGGAGTCGATGGTAGTAGGGTTGCCAATTTAAATATAATTTTTTTAAATAATCAATTTAAATACAAAAATTATAATAGTAACACGGGATGGGCTCTTGTTCTAATTTCAGTATTCTGTTTTATGGATTTTTTATAATGATTTGGTAGTTCGGTTATTTTTGTAATACCTACCTTCCTAATACTGATTTTTTTTAAATATTACATACAATGGGAACTTGTACCCGCTAAGCCAATGTAATAGTTTGTCCCCAGGAGTTTAGTTCAACAGTATTATATAATACAACAATAAATAACAATCATCATACAAATGTAGCGCAATAATAAAACAATATAGGTGCATGCATGTTGTGATCAATGTGCACTAAAAAAATAAATTAAAACAAAATTGTTATAATTAAACAGTTTTGTTATAGAGATACTGGACTCCAATTACATAATATCGATTTACATAATATTATAAAAATATCAAAATATCGGCAGGTACATATTAAACAAATTGAGAGATAAAATAAAATAGAAAATAGTAGTACAGTTTTGTTACAGTGAGGATAGACTTAATATAATAGTAGCACTTAAATAATTTTAAAGATACCCGCAGCTATCAAGGAGATATACAATCAAGGAGACCATCATATTCGTTCAATAAACAATGTAAGAAAGAGCAAAATAGGGTAAACACAGCAGTTATCATGGAGCTATACAATCAAGGAAACCGTCATATTTGTTAACATCAATACACCAGGATATTTTTTATTGATTTGGCAGGGCATTAAATGTAATGTTTCTCTGTCCAAAAGATGTATTCAATTTGAGAATAACCAGCATACGCCAAGAGTTTTTGCACTGCTAATGCGAAAAGGGCATCTGGTAATTTGTCACTTGTATAATAATAGTAACCAGTAACTGGTAACGTGCAATTATGACGCTATCCAGCAGATGGGCGGATGACCCAATTATGAATCGTGACCCAACCAATTAACTAACACAAACATTATTACTAACAGATGTAATAATATTAACAAAAATATTGCTCAAATATGAACACATAAAATGGCCGGTAAGTCAGTAGCTGAGCGGACAAATGTATTGGTTTCCCACTCAGGCATCGTGAGTTCAAACCTCTGCTAGCTACTAATCAATATATATTATAAAATAAAGTCCAAAAAAAAGGTGCGACCAGCAAAAACGAACCCCGGTATGATCAAGGGAGTTGTATGGTGTGGTAGATCTCTATCCCCCCTCCAGGATGAGGGTTCCCGTTTTTTCCTAAAGGGCGTTCTTTTGAAGATATAAGGGCTGGAACTTTTGCCGGTGAGTCTATAAGGTTCCGGAAAGTTCTAAAAGGTTCGATAAAGCTATAGAAAGTTCTGGAAGGAGTGGTGGAGAATGTCGGTAAGTCTAGAAGGTTCTGGGTGGTTCGTGAATGCTTTAGAAAGTTATGGAAGCAAAATGTTATAAAAGCTTTCAGAAATGAGTGGCGGAGTGTGTCGGTGAGTCTAGAAGGTTCCGGAAAGTTCTACAAGGTTCGATAAAGCTGTAAAAAGTGCTGGAAGGAGTGCTGGAGTATGTTGGTGAGCCAAGAAGGTTCCAGAATGTTCTGGATGGTTCGCTAATTCTCAAGGAAGTTATGGAAGGAGAAAGTTATGGAGCTTTCAGAAATAAGTGGCGTATTGTGGCGGTGAGTCTAGAAGGTTCCGGAAAGTTCTAAAAGGTTCGATAATCTTAATTTTAATCAATACATAATATAAATTAAAAAAATAGAGAGCATTCCACAACATTCCAGAACATCCCGGAACATTCTGGAATGTTGTGAAATGTTCAGGAATAGGGAATCAGGAACATTCCAGAACACTCTCGAATGTTGTCTTGAGCATAGCCGGGTACCCCAACTAGTATCAATAATAATTGAAAGATTTGTATGGCGCCATTTTCGTGAAAAATCACCTCAAGGGTGCTGCACAAATACTACTTGCTAGGGTTTATCTTATTATGTACAAACAGATACAGAAACACACTTACCTGCACCTGCCCCGGCAGGTCACTCCAGATTAAAACGTTATGTTATAAAGTTTTCGCGTGAGAAGATGTGATTTTGCACGCACAGGACACAATATCAGAAAACACTGCAACTTAGAAGGTAAGTGGCCAGTAGTAGAAGTGGTGGTTTTTCTTTGAAATATTGGTTTTTTATTAAATTTAGGACTAGATAACAGATTTATTTAGGGATATTAAAATAACGGTGAATGCGGGAAACGCCATTAACGAGGGACTGAACGCGGTCGGCGCTAGCAAAAATGTGTCCAACGAAGCGAAGCTAGCAGTCCACAATGGAGTACTTATACCAACCCTGATGTATGGCAGTGAGGTATGGAACTGGCAGAGGAAGGATGAAAGTAGACTGAATGCTGTAGAAATGAGTCTCCGTGTGGTAAAACCATGTGTGAAACTTGTTGAGATTCGTAAAGAATGCAAGGCAATCCAAAAAAGGGACCCTTGGATGGGCGTGTAGAGCAAATGAACGAAGAAAGGAGTGAAAGGAGAATATATTAAGCAAATGTGAATGTAAGAAGAAGTCGGTGACGCCCTAGGAAGACATTCCACGATCATGATCATGTACTTGAGTCGGGCCATGTCAGAAATTAGAATAACATAAGAGAATGTATGAATGTGAATAAAGCAAGAAGTATATATGCATAATCAAATACTAGAGTCGGGCCATGTCAGAATTCAGAATAATATAAGATAATGTACGAATGTTAATAAAGCAAGAAGGGTATGCCAAGATTGAGTTTTTTGACGTTTACAAATATTTATAGTTGTTTATAATGTCGCGAAATATGAAAAGTTTCAAAATTTTCCCATAATCTTAAGTTTCAAATTTTTTTGTAAGTCCTCCATCGTTGCACAAGCAACATTTTGTAAGAGGAATTCAAATAACTAATATTATCAGGTTATTCGTAAACCGGAAATGATTAACTTTATTTAAAAAAAAGGATCAATTTTTTATTTAATCTTTATATATAAAAATGGATGTTTGTCTATATGCCCTCGATTTTCACGAAAATTACTCTACCAGTTTCGCTGAAAATAATACAGTTTGTTCTTATTAGTGCCGGGAAGGTTTAGAGAGTAGTTTGAATGATATCCAATATGTAAAACTGTCACTATAACGTCCTAAAATTAGTATGAAAAACATTGAACCTGCCATGTTGTATTGAAGTTAGCAACAGATTACATATTGAAAAGAAGAAGGTTTGTTTGCGTAGAATATTTTCTAAATGGAAAACACAAGTAGGTACCTGCTAAAGAACTATGTTATTTAGATACGTTTTGAAAAAAAAAATGTTTGGAATGAAATAAAATATTCAAATTGTTTCTTCGTTTAGAGGTAGTAATATTTTGTAGTACATAATACACTGTATTTGTAATAATGGTTATGTTGTTTTGATTTTACGGTGTATTACTGTCATGAATAGTGTTTGGATTTTGTTGTTTGATAATGTTTATGTTGGTATTTTTTTTGGTTTATTAGGAAAGGAGAGATGTTGGTAGAATATACTAATATACACTATGGATCACTTCTGTAGTTTTGTCTATGGGACATAACCTCTCACAGTCACTTGTCAAACCTGTGCCAACCTGAATGGTCAATAAATCTACTTTAAATTTACAAGTGCTTTTTAATATTACACCACAATACAACAGTCCTCACAAAGCATTACTTTCGCAGTCAAATCAATTATGGCACGCAAACGACAAGCAAGAATTCACAACTTCATAACCGGGAACACATCAGCTAGTAATTAAATAAATACATGCATCCTTTTTTGTATATTTCCATGGCTTCCTTTTAACAAAACAAACAAAATATTACGTTATCTAACAGAGCGTAAAATAGTTCAATTTTCGTACCTCCTCGTGTCTGCCGAATACCCATCCATATGTAAACTACATCCTTGTTATCGACTTAATTAAACGAGCATATCGCTCAGGTAACCTCAGGTAACTGCAGCATATTTCATTAGTTTTGATTAAACCAACCCCTAAACTTGGTAGCTTGTGGCATATTGCAACCCCAAACTCCCTTGGTGGTCTTCAAGTCTACAGTCCGTCAATAATAATTGGATGATTTGTGTATCGCCGTTTTTGTGAAAAATCACCTCAAGGGCGCTGTAAAATATTACTTTGTATTCTCTATATAATTATGTACAAACAGATACAGAAAAACATACTTATCTGGCAGGTCGCTTCAGGTATTAGAAAATTTAAGCTTGGAGAAGATATGATTTTTACAGTTGCTATTTTATCCTCCTTTTCTATTGATATTACATTTATTAGAATATTGGTGGCACAAATAGTATTTATTGAAATATTTATAAATTTATATACTATAAGGAGCAAATTTAGTCAGTCCCCACGTGCTCGTTATAACCAAGTTTGACGGAATATAGTGTTATAATTTCTTCAAAAGATTGGTATTCACTTGGTGGCGTTATTATTAATTTATTAATTAAAAATTACTTTATAATCACCACTTTATTAATATATACATATCAACATGTTTCGAAAGTGAAGCTTTCCTCATTAAGAATATACGGATTACTAAAAAATAATAATGTCAAGTATAGACAAATGATAAACATAGATCACAATAATGTAAGAATAGACAAATTATAAACATAAACAAAAACTGATTAAAGTAGGTAAGCAATTAATCAAAATGTTAATAAAAAAATATTATAAAACATTGAATAACAAATTTATGTTATAAAATAAAATTTTAATATTTTTATTATAACATGATAATAAATTCAATTCAATAAATTCAATAATTTTTTATTATAACATGATAATAAATTCAAGAGACAGCTATTTAAAAAATTATTAATTAAATTTAATTCACTATTAATGTTTTTTCTGATTTCTAAAATTTCAAATTTATCTAATTGTAAACCGGTTGTATTTGTATGTAAAATTTTTAAACCTTTATTTATATCAAATCAATGATTGGTTTCTAAAATATGATTTACAAATTCAGAATAGTTGTTATTATTTAAACACCTTAGCTTTCCTTAACTCTAATACTGAAATTTCTACAAGTCTTTAATATGTAAAAATAGTTGAAATCGTTACAAATTAATTTACATACCCCCGATTTATTTAAAATATTATCTTTATCTTAGAACCATGTGGATATTAATAAAGTGGTAAATAAAAAACAATGTTAAATATAGCATTATTCACACATTCATTTTGATTCAGAATTCAGGTTAATTCAAAGCACAATAGATTCCCATCAATCCTGTCTTATTTAGGAGGTATATTCCTCGCCTCCCAAGTGAGGGTAGCCCGCACTGTTCCCCCCGTCATTAACACCCCCCACTCCCCATGACCCCCTATTCCCCCAACAGGTATCGGATATCATCCCCCTCCCCCAACAGAAGGTAAACAGAAAAGAGGCGCATCCACACCCTTCATTATTACAGAATTGTTCTTTGATAAATATTTCTCTAAATTCATTTTACATTGGAATAACTTATTGAAACTAATTGTAAATTCAATCATTGAACAGGTATGGGTATATCCGAGACACTATCTAGATTGCAAAAAAATCGGGTAGATTCTTGCAGTCAATATCGTCGCAGGGAAGCAATATTGCTGTAACAGCCAAAGCCATGTAAAAAAACGCAGAATTTTGAGGCTTATATATCAATTAAAAAACGTAATTTTGGCAAAACGAAGATTTTTAAATAAACTGTTATTAAACTGGAGTATATTGATAAGAATAAGGTAGCATTAGCTCAATTGGTTAGAGCGCTGGTCCCATATAGAACGAGACGTCCTGGGTTCGTGTGCCAGATGCGGCTATTACCTTTTAATTTTCTGCGACTTTTCTGTTTTATATTTCATTTGAGATTTGTTAGTATTTTTTTTTAAATGATAATATATTATCAAATAAATATCTACACTTTTCAATACCAATAGTTTCTTCGACGGGATGAAATGCATATTGAAAAAAAATAACGACAGAGAAGAATAGACAAATTGAAACATAGACAAAAAAATATTTAATTAAACATAGACAAAATTCAAGTGAAAATGATATAATAATAATTGGATTACTTCTATAGCGCCGTTTTCGTGGTAAAATCACCTCAAGGGCGCTTTGCATTAATTAATGAAGTAAAAATATGTCTTTATTCTTTGAAAGTACTTAATTAGTTGGGGTTTACTACCTAGTTCCCCCGTGAGTTTGAAAAGATTCTAAATTCTAAAATTTTCTCATTTATTAAATGTTTTTTCTGATAAGAAGCCAAAACGGTCTCAGTCTAAACCAATTCACCAGTCTAAGACAATTATTTCTAAAAAGGAACTATTAAAGTCCATTTTTTTCTTTATTTTTATCAATAACTAAACTAGTTGAAGTATATAACGTTGCCCGGGGTTATTGAGAGTTTGTAGTAATGTTATACAATTCCAAACCCTACCTCTACTCCTACACCTACTACAAACTTATTGAAACTTTATTATAATAAGAGTAAATTTCTATAGCGCAGTTTTGTGAAGGTTCACTTCAAGTGCGCTTTACACTAACTAACCTAACCCAATATAATTGTAAAATAACAGATATACTACATAGTATATCTGCAAGTTAAAACTATGACAGATAATTCATGAGCAGATATTATAATATAACAATTTAGAAACTAAGGGTGTTAATAATCAAATATCTCGTAGGTACAAGTCATAATTAAAGGATAGCAGCGAAAATATATGGAAATTAATTGAAGATGATATTGATGGTTCTTAAAAATCAAGGGCAAATTAGAGCGCAAGGTCCCGCATAGACCGTGAGGTAATGGGTTCGAGTGCCAGCTGCTACAGTTATCTTTTTTTTTCTGTGTCTTTTCGTTTTCATGTTTCATTTTGAGAGTTGTTACTGCCAGCTTTTTTATCATAACTACAAGATTCTACCCGAATTTATTTGTAATTTTTTTTTAAATAGTGTCTTAGAAATCGATGTATGACACCGATAAAAATGACTGGACGGATTGAGGTAGTTGTAGCTCAGTGGATTATAGCGCAAGGTCCCGGATAGACCATGGGGTCTTGAGTTCGAGTCCCAGCTGCTACGGTTATCTTTTTTTTCTGTGTCTTTTCGGTTTCGTGTTTCATTTTGAGAGTTTTATTGCTGGTGTCATTTTCTGGCTTTCACCCATTAAGGGCGATCTTGGCCATGTTTAATCAGTTAGATTTTAATAGTACAGATTGTTCTCAAAATTAATTAATTTTAAACAGGAAATTATATTTGGGCAAATAAAATTAAGGCAACTAAATTACAGTGTAAATTTATAAGTTTTTAATCCCCAATGACTTAAATTTGAATGCTATTTTTACAAATGTGTTTTGCTTTGGGGGGAGTTGGGACGTAGGGGGCAGGGAATATTGGTAGGGAGTTCAATTTTAAGTTTTACCAATTCATGCATAAAGTTTGGAAATTGGTCATTGATAGGACACTCGAAGAAATTATGGTCCAGAGTATCCTCTGACCCACAATCACAGTAAGGCGGGCTGACTATGTGGAACCTGGCGAGATGACTAAGACTACAAGTGTGACCTAGTCTCATCCGAGTTATGGGGGAAATATATGTTTTTGGCATGCAACCAGGGAGTTGTTAATATTATCTTAAATGATTTAAAAAAAATTGTAATAAAACAAATTTAATATCGTAATAGTTTGAGCAACACTTGTTGTTTGTTGGTAAAAGCTGCTCTTTACCAGCGGCTGTTTGTACTGGCGGGAAGAGGTGGGGCTGAGGAGTGAGGGGGGTAACGGGTAACCTGATATTTGTAGCGGGGCGGTGGGGAGGGGAAGAAGAGGGGAATATAACCCCCCATTCCCTACTTCTCACCTCCCCTCTCACAGCGCAGAGAAACTCTCGAAGCAAGGAGTTGCGACTTAACCAGGGATGCTTTGGGGACGTCATTGAAGAATTATTTATTAAATCGAAATAATCATAATATAATTTCTTCAAAAGATTATTATTCACTTTGTGGCGTCGTTATTAATAAATGAAATTAAAAAATTACTTTGTATTCACCACTTTATTAATATACACAGATATCTACATGTTTCGAATGCGATGCTGTCTTCATCAGGAATATATAGAATACTATTATTTTCTTATTATTCTATATATTCCTGATGAAGAAAGCATCGCTTTCGAAACATGTATGTTTTTTATCTGCGTATATTAATAAAGTGGTGAATACAAAGTAATTTTTTAAATTCATTTATTAATAATAATATTATTACACAATACGATAAACATAATGTTTTCAAAGAGAAAAATATTTATTAAATAAAAACAATCAATTTGTTTTAAAGTCCTACTTTATTTTTAAATCATCACCATCGGTTTCGCTTATCCCAAGCTCCGTCGGGGTAGAATTAAAACATACATATAATAAGAGGGAGATAAAATATAAACGAAACAACGGAACAGTGAGACATGTAATAGAATGGGAAAACATATAAAAAAGAAAGATACATAACGTTAAAGGAGGGAGGGAGGGATTAAGAAGAAGAAGCGAAACCGGTTGGTGATGATTTATAAATAAATTAGTTGTTGTGTTTGCTTTATTTAATAATTATGTCAAAAACAGAAAAATGCTTAGAATTTATCAAAATCGAGTGAGAAATACAACCATTTCTTACCGTCCAGGTGTATTATAAAAAATATTTAGTTTTTTATGATTATTTACAATTAAACAATAGATAAATGAACATTTCAAAAACACCATGGCTTTGGCCGTGTTTAGTGATCAGATCTGAATAGCCAGGTACTTCCCAACCACCCTCTTTCTCTTCTTATTTCTCTCCTAACTCCATTCAGCCACACAACATACCGAAATTGTGGATGCCATATAGTCCCACCGACTCCGGAAAGTTGGGAATCTTGTGAAGTATTCACATTAAAAAAAACGCCGTTTCTTCGCAGGGGTAGGCAGAGAGGACGGATCGCCAAACAACTTGTTCTAGGCACACACTCTTGCTTCATTCACATTCATATATCGTCTCATACATAATCTCCTGTTATTCCGACTCATGACATAGCCCGACTTAAGTATTTGGTTCACTTGATCGAGCCATGTTGTCCTCTGGCGTACCCGGTTTCTTCCATTCACATTCGCGTCATATATTCTCTTTACACTCCTTTCTTCGTTCATCCGCTCTACATGTCCAAACCATCTAAGCGTCCCTTTCTTAATCTTACTCATTACGCTCGCATCAGCCTTGCATTCTTTGCGAATCTCAACAATGTTCACACGGTCATACATAGTTTTACTACAAATACGCCTCAGGGTTCTCATTTCTACACCAATCAGTCTATTAAACAACGTCAATATTTTTTAAATAACTACATAACTATTTACACAACCCGGGCAAAGGCGGGTTCAATATATTATTTTACAATTTATTAGTAATTGAATTCAATAAATTAAAACAAACAATATTCTCCTATTATGACAAGAGTGGTTGGATTGTAGCCACCCAGGGTGTCTGGAAGTTAGTGGCAACAACTCATCATTCCACGGTGTCTGGTGAACAGTGTGATAAAATTACAGGCTTTATTGTTACGACCATATCTACACAATCATAATATTACGCTTTTTTAAACGTTGGCCCACGATTATATTGGGTTAAGTCAAGAATATTTAAAACTTTTTTTCGTTACCAAGGAATGGTTCCAAAGAATTTAAGTCACAGATCGATAAAGACTGAGGTCACTTTAGCGTTAAGGCATGCATATTTTTCGTTGTATTGAGTACGTGGGGTTGATGCTCGTCATAGCACAAAAATGTCATTTATTTCTTTTATATGTAACATCTTTTACATATAATACTTTTACATTTTATGTATAAAAATGAATGTTTTTCTGTCTGTCCTCGATTTTCTCGAGGAATTATGTATTTATTTATAAGAAACAAACAACTTTTAATACAAATTTATATACAGAGGAAGTTTAATAAAGGGTAAGCCAAGAAAGTTTCTTGTGCTAACAGTGGTTAAGTACAGATGTTTTATTAGAAAAAAAAACAAAATAAGAAGGAAGGTGGGAGAGGAAGAGGATGATAGGATCGGGACAGGAGATACTCTCGATACATTTTATACTCGTGCATCAATTTGTGGTCGTACGTATTACTTCGATTTGATATTTTGAAAGGGTATTGTGAAGAATGTCGATATTGTGAAATTGTTATATTGCGCACAAATACGGGGAGTTGGAGAATTTATTCGAAGAGTGGTACTGCATGCGGACAAATAAAAAAAAATCAGTTTGTCGGGTTGGTTTTGATGGTGTGTGAATGTTTATAAAGTTAATGAGCTCTGGCGAGTCCAGAATAATTTTAAATAACAAGATTTGATCAAATATTGAGCGTCGCCTTTGAAGCGTGATGAAGTTATTGAATTTTAAGGATTCGGTATTATTTGCAAAGTGTAAACTAAATTTGTAATTTATATGCTTAAAGAGTTTCCGTTGGACGCTTTCGATTCTTTCAATATGGGCTTGGTATAAAGGCTTATTAGATTGAAGAATTATCTCTCATTACACTGTTGTATTTGCTATCTATTATTATAAATATATATTAATGTTATCTCCCTCTTACACATAATACTTTTCTATTGTTGTCTCCCTCTAAGATTTTGTTCTCTTTTCTCTCTCATTTGTATTCTCTCCATTTCAGTCTATTGTATATAACCGATAACTCTGTATTATTCTTTAGTTGTTATATCATATTTGCCCTGACGAAGCTTGACCTAACCAAAACCGGTTGGCAAAAAATTAAATATATTCGTAACACAGTATTTGTTTTATTTAATATGATGTCAAACCACAAACTGATCGCTTCTCATAAAAATATTAACATAATTGATCTATAATATGAATAATGTTTATTGGTATAGAAACGAATATAATTCAAATGTTAAATAATCATTAACACCTCTAAATAAAAAAAATATTTATGACTTATCCCCCTGGTATCCCCGGACTTGTTCGCCACAACGGAGAGTTAGTGACGCTAGCGCCAATACTGACGTGAACATTCATTACTTCTTTACCTGAGATTATAGTACTTCCAGCTACAGGTGATGTGACTCGTTTAAAAATACTTTATATGGCGTTGAAATATGCATTATATTTCAGAGGCCTAGGTTCGTATTTTACCAATCTTTACCAACATTTTATGATTAATTTCGTACTATTTTATTAATTTGTTTTCAACAGTTCAACGATTGTTTGAAAACTACGTAGCCCATGATGGAAATGATATTGCCAAATGAAAAATGCATAGACCCAGAAATTTGAGACATGTGCTGATGCATGACTCGTCATTCTGGCTCGTCGTTCGAGAGATTCCAGAGCCTAATTTTTTTATTGATCTATTTTCTTATGGAACAATTGGAAAATATAGACCAAATAATATGACATTCTCACAGATCAAAGTATTTACTTCGGGAAATTTTATTGCTTCAAGAGAAAAAACAAATAAGGAGTAAACTCTGCTGTCATGAAATTAGTCGAAAAGCTATATATTTTCCAATTGTTCCATTTTTCCAATTGTTCCATATTTTCCAATTGTTCCATATTTTCCAATTGTTCCACATTTTCCAATTGTTCCATATTTTCCAATTGTTCCATATTTTCAAATTGTTCCATATTTTCCAATTGTTCCACATTTTCCAATTGTTCCATATTTTCAAATTGTTCCATATTTTCCAATTGTTCCACATTTTCCAATTGTTCCACATTTTCCAATTGTTCCATATTTTCCAATTGTTCCATATTTTCCAATTGTTCCACATTTTCCAATTGTTCCATTTTCCAATTGTTCCATATTTTCCAATTGTTCCACATTTTCCAAATGTTTCATATTATTTTGCAATTGAATCGTATTTTCAAAATGTACCAAATTTTTCAAATGTTCCTTATTTTTGAATTGTTCCATATTTTCCAAATGTTTCACATTATTTTTCAATTGGTTCGAACCCTCAAAATGTTCTAAATTTTACGAATGTGCCATATTTTTAAATGTTTCATATTTTTCATTTGTTTCATATTATTTTCCAATAATTTCATAGTTTTAAATTTGTTTCATATAATTTTCCAATAGTTTCATAGTTTTTCATTTACTCCATACTATTTTCCAATAGTTTCATAGTTTTTCTTTTACTTGATATTATTTTCCAATTGTTCCATATTTTCCAATTGTTCCACATTTTCCAATTGTTCCATATTTTCAAATTGTTCCATATTTTCCAATTGTTCCACATTTTCCAATTGTTGCATATTTTCCAATTGTTCCATATTTTCAAATTGTTCCATATTTTCCAATTGTTCCATATTTTCCAATTGTTGCATATTTTCCAATTGTTCCATATTTTCAAATTGTTCCATATTTTCCAATTGTTCCACATTTTCCAATTGTTCCACATTTTCCAATTGTTGCATATTTTCCAATTGTTCCATATTTTCAAATTGTTCCATATTTTCCAATTGTTCCACATTTTCCAATTGTTCCAAATTTTCCAATTGTTCCATATTTTTCAATGGTTCCATATTTTCCAAATGTTTCATATTATTTTGCAATTGAATCGTATTTTCAAAATGTACCAAATTTTTCAAATGTTCCTTATTTTTGAATTGTTCCATATTTTCCAAATGTTTCACATTATTTTTCAATTGGTTCGAACCCTCAAAATGTTCTAAATTTTACGAATGTGCCATATTTTTAAATGTTTCATATTTTTCATTTGTTTCATATTATTTTCCAATAATTTCATAGTTTTAAATTTGTTTCATATTATTTTCCAATAGTTTCATAGTTTTTCATTTACTCCATACTATTTTCCAATAGTTTCATAGTTTTTCTTTTACTTGATATTATTTTCCAATTGTTCCATATTTTCCAATTGTTAAACATTTTCCAATTGTTCCATATTTTCAAATTGTTCCATATTTTCCAATTGTTCCACATTTTCCAATTGTTGCATATTTTCCAATTGTTCCATATTTTCAAATTGTTCCATATTTTCCAATTGTTCCACATTTTCCAATTGTTGCATATTTTCCAATTGTTCCATATTTTCAAATTGTTCCATATTTTCCAATTGTTCCATATTTTCCAATTGTTGCATATTTTCCAATTGTTCCATATTTTCAAATTGTTCCATATTTTCCAATTGTTCCACATTTTCCAATTGTTCCACATTTTCCAATTGTTGCATATTTTCCAATTGTTCCATATTTTCCAATTGTTCCACATTTTCCAATTGTTCCAAATTTTCCAATTGTTCCATATTTTTCAATGGTTCCATATTTTCCAAATGTTTCATATTATTTTGCAATTGAATCGTATTTTCAAAATGTACCAAATTTTTCAAATGTTCCTTATTTTTGAATTGTTCCATATTTTCCAAATGTTTCACATTATTTTTCAATTGGTTCGAACCCTCAAAATGTTCTAAATTTTACGAATGTGCCATATTTTTAAATGTTTCATATTTTTCATTTACTCCATACTATTTTCCAATAGTTTCATAGTTTTTCTTTTACTTGATATTATTTTCCAATTGTTTCATATTTTCAAATTGTTACAAATATTCTAACTATTCTATATTTCCACAAATTGTGGTATATGTTCGTTATTATAAGCAAGATTGGTAATAATATTATTTAATAAAATACAAATTCCAACTCAACCCTTCATCGTGTTATTAATCCAATCCGGGACACACATAAAGCGGTCACTTCTCGACGGGGCAGGCAGTTAACGTCAGCCGGGACAAAACGGTCGGGCGAGGGCCTGACCAGACCTAGCCCCGGCACACTGAACAAATAAACCTATAGAAGTGTACATATTCTCATCGTGTCCTCACCCCAATGAATCTTAAGGAGTGATGTACTTAAAATAGATCAGATGAATGTAAGTAAGTCTAAAGTCATGGTGTTTGAAAGAGAGAGTACGAAAACAGTTTGCAATATAGTTGTGAATGATGAATACTTGAAGGAGGGCGATAAGGTTGTGTATTTGGGAAGTATGTTTAGGAGAGATGGAAAGGCTGATAGGGATATTGAAAGAAGGGTGAATGCAGGAAACTCCATTAACGGAGGACTGAATGCGGTTGGCGCAAACAAAAAAGTTGTCCAAGGAAGCGAAGCTAGCAGTGCACAATGGAGTGCTGATACCAACCTTGATGTATGGCAGTGAGGCATGGAACTGGCAGAGGAAGGATGAAAGTAGACTGAATGCTGTAGAAATGAGATCTCTGAGACGAATGTGTGGTAAATACATTCGTCTCAGAGAATACCGCACAAGAGTCTCAACCGTCTGGAGCCAGTGAGACTATGGCATCCCCAATAGGGGATTGTTGAGGTTGAAGGTATTGGGGAGGGAAAGGAGAAGAGGAAGAGGAAGGTGGGGAAATACCTGGCTATTCAGATCTGATCACTAAACATGAATAAAAGCCATTTCAAGCAACGTTGCAATTCTGAATGGTGGTCTTTCACCAGGGCGATACTGAGAGTATCTTCCACTCTGGAACGTGCGCAAATATACTACACATTATTTTTAAATGCATTAATTGTGAAACAGCACAAATTAATTAAATAAAATTTACTTGCGCACGATGGGATTTGAACCCGCGACCTTCGGATTCGTAGTCGAGAGCCTTACCCCTCGACCATGGAGGCCGTTGTTTGGCAGTCAGTCCTCTCTGCACACCCCTGCGGGATGGTTAGTTAGATAGATAGATAGATACACATCACACTTCTTAGACGTGTGGGCGTATCCGTGTGGCAGAATTAGGTTAAATTTTTGTCTACTAATGATGAAACTTTTTCGGGAATTTTCTAGAATTTTTTTGTTCAGTGGGCCAACACAACGCCGTGGCTCGTTTATGGTCTTAGTTGACACGAGATGCCCTATCGAGGCGATAAACTGCCCTGTCAGACTCTCGTGTGTTTGTGTTTTATTGTCGGTTATAATCCTCGATGGTTTTTGTGCCCAACAAAGAATTTTTATAGCGACTTACTATGCGTTCAATGCTGTTTAAATAATGAATCATCGAAGAAGATAATATTAACATATCTCAAATGAAAAATGAAACGGAAAAAGACACAAATAATAAAAAAGTTATCAGTCGCATCTGGGAATCAAACCCGGGACCTCTGTCTTACCGGGACAACGCTCTAATCACGTAGCTAATGAGACATGTTTATTTTACGTCACTTTTATCGATAAATACCATATATGTACGTAGAAATAGAATTTCACGCCATTTTTTTTCTTTTGATCCTCCATAGCTTATTTAGTTGCGGTTTTCTCCTCCTTGTTTTTCAATGTCCTTAGTATCCAGTGAAAACCATGTGTATAATGTCATATAATATTATCTTGCTCTGTTGTTATTTGTACCTACTTTATATTTGATTATTTACACCCTTAGATTCTAAATTGTTATATTATAATAGCTAAAATATTCATTTAAATGAGTCTGCTACTCGTGAATAGTTAAAATTGTATTTTTAATTTGGATGCGTGTAATATATATGTTATTTTCTAATTTTATTAGGTTAGGTTATTTTGTGTAGATTTTCTTGCTCTTTTGATATTTGTACTTTACATTTGATTATTTATACCCCTAGTTTATTCTAAATTGTGCATCCAAGTGAGTCTGCTGCCCATGAATATGTTATGTCATAGTTTTAATTTGCAGATACACTAAGTAGTATGTCTGTTATTTTACAATTATATTAGGTTAGGTTAGTTAGTGTAAAGCGCACTTGAGGTGAACACTCACAAAACTGCGCTATAAAATTTTATTATTATTATTATTATTAATGAAATATTCGGTGTTTGTAGACATGCTGAATTTATTTGCTGTCGCCCCTCGCCCCCTTATTTAGGTTTCTTCGCCTTGGCGTTCGGGCATCTTTTAAAAAAAAATTGTGTCAACACATTTTTTTTTCATTTATTTAATCGTATTTTACGAAGCTAATAAGACAATTTGTAATGTTTTTCTTATGGCCGTTCTTTCAAACTTTTTAAATGATCAATCTGAGGCACCGATCGGCCAAGTGTTTTGTTGAGCGTTCGCTCTGTTTGCCCGTTTCCAATCATTTTTTATCCTAATTTTTCTATGGAGGTGCCCGCCCACTTTCGTAGACTATAAAATAGTGTCCGCCCACTTTCATTGTCATACATTTGAAGTTTCTCTTTCGTGAAAAACAAGACAAAACGTAGCTTATAATAAGTAAAATAAGTTGGGTTCTTTTCAGCTTTATTTAAAACATACAAAAAACACGATATGACATTCGAAAACTTGCAGTGGCTTTCTCGGGCATTCCTTGTTTCTTCTATCATTCACTTTCGCGTCATACATTATTCTTCTTATAATCCTTTCGTCGTTCAGTAAAATGACGATATAAAAAATAGCCCCAGGCTTTTTTTTATGTGATTACCGCACAAGAGTCCCAGCTGCTCCCAATACGCTGAAGCCAGTGAGACTATCGTATACCCAATTGGGGTATGTTGTGAGGCTGAAGGTAGTGAGGACAAAAAGCAGACGGAGAAGAGGAAGGTGAGAAATTATCTCATTATTCAGATTTGGACACCGAACACGGCTAAAGCCATTTCAAGCAACTTTTCGATTCTGAATGGTGGTCTTTCACCAGGGCGATTCTGAAAGTATCTACCACTCCGGAAAGTCCGGCAAATATACGAGTACTATAAATTATTCTTTATGAATAAAATGTGAAATAATACAAATTAATCAAATTAAATTTACCTGCGCACGCCGGGATTTGAACTCGCTAGATGAGTTTTTACATCTGCACAAAATTTGAGGAGCGCGAGCCAAGGTGTTTACATATTAAAAAATGTATTTTTATGGGGTTGGTTCCCCGGGGGATTCATGCTCCAGTAAGCACTGGTTAGGTTAGTTTAAGGGTAGCGGGAGAGGATAGGCTTTCAATTATCGCCACGTTTCCTATAATGCAAACCCACCCCTCAATAACACAATATACCAGTGTATAAACTTACCCCAACCTATGATATTATGGCAGAGTATAAACTAACCCCAAGCTATGGTATTATACTATGTTATGTAATGGACAATGGGGTTATTTTTATACTCTAATTTCTATGAAGATTAGTAATTAACTTCGTTGTGATTGTAATAATTAGATAGTTATGCGGTTAGTAGCCGTGTGAACAAATGCGTCGTATTCCCGTGCAGGCATCGAGGGTTCAATCCTCTGCTAGCCAAGTCCTTCATCACTGCGCAAGCAAACATTTTTTTGTAGTACTGTATCAAATTATAACTGGCCGTTGGAAATAGACCATTCCAAATATCTCATTATATCGTTCATGAAGCGTAAACTGTTAACCCCATTTTGGCGCTAATACTGATAAAACGGATGCATACCCGGTTGACTCGTTGATTGCGTTGAAAAATATTAGTATCGATACATAAACCAATTGAATTTTGCTTGTCAACGATAGATTTGCTTGACGCTTGGCGCTAGGTATGAAGTTGTGAATTCTTGCTTGTCATTTGGGTGCCATGATTGATTTAATATCGAAAGGAACTATCTCTTCAGATAAAGAAACATTCATTTGAATATTTTATTTCATTCGAAACGTTTATTTTTTCAAAATATATCTAAATCATAAAGTTCTTAAGTAGGTACCTACTCGTGTTTTCCATTTTGAAAATATTCTACCCAAAAAAAACCTTCTTCTTTTGAATATGCAATCTGACTAACAGTGACTAACCTAAATAAAACGGGCTAACCTAAATAAAACATGGTGGGTTCGATGTTTTTCATACTAATTTTAAAACGTTATAGCAACAGTTTTACATATTGGATTTTATTCAAACTACTTTCTAAACCTTCCCGGCACTAATAAAAACAAACTGTGCTATTTTCAGCGAAATCGGTCCAATAATTTTCGAGAAAGTCGAGGATAAACAAACAAACTTACAATGATTTATATATATATATATATATATAGATAACGCAATTCATTGCAACTTTCCATGCCTTACAAAACTCAACCTTAAAAATAATGTCAGTAAACTTTTAAAATTGTATAATATTCTTAATACGCATTTTATTTATTTTTTAAATGTTGTTTGAACTTAATTTTAATTAATTTTAATTTCAGTTGGGGGAGACACCAAATAGTGCATTTGAAATAACAACACGTCATGTTATAAGTTATTTAAAGTGACATTTGTCGATAGGTACTGCCAATCTAAGAAAGAAAATAAACTATTTCAGTTGTGGGAGATACGAAATAATGCTTTTTTTCTTTAAAACCAAAAACCATGAAATATTTTATAGGTTCTTAGTTGAACCTAAGAAACTATGAGATAGCTTCAACTAAGGGTATTTGGGTTGTTTAAAAAAACAGGATAAATGGTTAAATGACGACATAGGATTGGCAGTACCTATCGGCAAACGTCACATCAAATAACTTTGAACATGGCGTCATGCGGTTCTTGTGATTTTTACGTGTAGATTGTTGTGAAATCTTAATTTCAGTGAATTATTTAGTTTCTCCCATAACTGAATTACTCGTTTCTTATTCTAATCAAGTTCAATGAGTGTTTTTTTAATGTGTATTAAGAATGCTATACGATTGTAAAACTTTACTATAACATCACCTGCTTCTTTATTTTCTCACGAAATTAAATCACAAGCCTCCACTAATTACTGTAGAGAGATCTAAGCCTAGCTAGAGCATTATTTGTTTTATCAATAAAAATATACTCAGTGTCAATTAACAACGATTTATTTTAATCTAGTTCGAGTAACAATAACCCATCTTCGTCAAGATTTTCTCGGTATATTTCAAACCGAGGACTTCTTTGGTCCTTCGAGTCGGATTCAACCGGCGGCCTATTTATTTACTAATTAACTAACTAACTAACCATCACGCCGTTTCGCCGCAGGGGTAGGCAGAGAGGGCGGGCCGCCCAATAACTCGATCTTGGCATACACTTTTGCTTCATTCACATTCATACATCGTCTCATAGATTCTCTTCTATTATTCCGACTTCTGACATGGCTCCACTTAAGTATTTGATTCAATTAATCGTGCCATGTCTTTCTCGGGCGTCCCAGTCTTCTTCTTCCATTCACATTCGCGTTATATATTCACCTTACACTCCTTTCTTCGTTTATTCACTCAACACGCCCAAACTATCTAAGCGTCCCTTTATTAATCTTAATTGATTTACAGTCCATTCGATTTACAGTGTGTCATATTTTCACTGACTCCAGGCGGTTGGCGGCAATTGGGACTGCTTTTCGGATTTAAAAAATTTGTTTCGGCTTGCCTAGAGAAGTGCAAAAGGGCACGTTATTATTATTGGACACTTTAGACAGCTTGGCGCACTATCCATTCTGAAAGAGCTTGGCATCCACAATAGTCTATCAACTGTCTGTCTGCAGCGTATCCTCAGATTCTTTGGACATGTTGCTCGCCAAACTGAGAACTCCAACCTGGAGGAGCTCATGGTCACTGGCAAGGTGGAAGATAGGAGAAACAGAGGAAAATCACCGATGCATTGAACTGATCAAAAAACACAGGCGTCCGAAACGTCGGTGTTCGCAACTCTCTATGCAGCGCAAAACCGCGAGAAGTGAAGGAGCCTTGTACACCAGAGAGTTCGGAGTGGGGGTAACGATCCTCAGTAATGAGGAAACGACTAAAGTAGAAGATTTTTATTCGATAATCAAATGATTATCAAAGATGTTGATTGCATAATTTGTCAACGATCTCCCCTGCGTTGATATCACGTGTGTCTCTAACCACAGGGAGTGTTAATGGAGATTACTGTAGGGTGGAGACCGAGGCCTACATCCCCCTCACACCCCACATCCCACACCCTCCATCCCACACCCAATATCCCACGTCCCATGGCTCCATTATAATCCCCGAGGGATGCTAATGGGTGCTAGAGGTAATCTCATGATGCCACTTGTTATTATTCAATTTGTTACAGTATTTTGGTTATTCTTGCGGTGGGATAATTGAATTGTTTTACTTTAATTTACTTTTTTGGCAGTAGCGCTTTTGTTGTGTATTTTATAAGTTGTTGTATATTATTATCTTCGTCATAAAGAAACTCCTTTTACAACAAAATACGGTATCGTTTATCAACGAAGATTCTCAAAATATACTATAGGATTGGAGAGCGTCGAAGCTAATCTCCTTTCTAAATTAAGGTGATATTAATTCTGAGGGTGGCCTTGGGAGCTTCCAACAATGACGCTACCTAATTGCTTTATCGACAGTTGTCGCTACCAGTCACTAATGCCATCTATGTAGATTGGGCAAAACTTAGATACCACACTCTCCCCTGACTATAATAAAATATTTTTTAAATGGGTGGAGTCTACGCTAAATTCATAACAATAATAAAATTCTCGTAAGTCACAACTAATTAATTTAAAAAATAAATGTATCTCAAAATTACGGCGGTTTTTCAGTATACTTAGATGAGTCAGATTTCGTGGGGCAGTGCCCTACCTACCATCTAAATCTCCATACAAAAAAAAAATTTTGGAAAAAAATAAAAAACAACATCGTCGTATTTTTCAATTTTAGCACTCTAACTCACTCAATAATCACGAGCCGCCACTGAGCCTATAGATATACCACTCTGGTTAGCCACAGATTACATATACAGAAGGTTTGTTTGATTAGAATATTTTCAAAGTGGAAAACACAAGTAAGTACCTACTTAAGAACTTTATTATTTAGACATATTTTGAAAAAAAATAAATGTTTGGAATGAAATAAAATTTTCAATGAAATAATAATAAGGGTCCAGTAATTTTCGAAAAAATCGAGGACAAACAAACACACAAACTTACATTGATTTTTATAACATTTATTAATGATTATAAATATTTATTATCTTTCTGTATTGTGCTTTACGTTCTGTTTCCCTTATTTATGTTTTATTATTTAGCATCTCTATCGAATGATAACTGATGAACAATACCAGAAACTATGCATCTGGTGCATGTTTTGAATTGGATTATTAACACTTACGCACTTCTCAATGTTAATTTTATAAATATGATAATGTTTATACTCTGTAAATTTTCCAAAACAATAAACAAATAAACCACTGTCCAATTACTTAAAATTTCTATTACATGAAATCGCATCATTAAACTACTTTAAAAAAACTGGACCAGCAAAAACAAATAACAAGTAAGAAAATTCGTATTTTCTGATGCTTATAAAGATATCAAATTACGTAATGTTCCAACAATTACAAAAAACCGTATTAATACTATAATTCTATTAACTACAAAACAAAATCTAGGTATACATTTAAAATGCAAACAAACTAATAAATGGGGGTTTTTGAATTCATTTGGCCCAATTCCTGCACACAAAGGGTCGGCAGTCCTTGGACAAAGGGAACAATGGACCAACAACTATAGAATAGTTGTTGTTTAGTCAAGCAGGGAGATGAAAGATGCTGCACAAAGGATTACGTCTTGAATATATTGTATCGGGAGCACATAAGATGAAAGGACCCTCGTCTTGAGGATTTTAGGATTATCCTCCCAAGCGGACTTACCTGTCAGAGCATGTTTATACCTAGGGACATTAATGACCTGGGTCTATGATTTTGTTTTATGCGGTGCACCACAAGGCTCGAAGGAATGACCACTTCAAAATTTTTTTTCGACTCATTCAATCTGCGCTTTATTTAGAGATCGTGTTTTAACAATAATGTTGAAACTATAGATAATAGAAACAAGGGAGACAGGCCGTGAATCATACTTAGTTATAAATTGCGCGCACTAAACACTTTGTACAGCGCCCTTGAGGTGATTTTTCACAAAAAGGGCGCTATACAAGTAATCCAATTATTATTATTATTATTATTATTAAAGTATCTACAGCATCGTTCACCCACATTACTGCTGCTCGCATTTACGCAAAGCGACGCCTCGCCTTTGTTTCTACCTAGACACAAAACGCATAACTTTCATTGTATAGCCGCTTTGATAGTAGGAACGCTTCCAAAACATATCGAGCTTTGTTTCTGAATAGAAATAAGAACATTACAATATTTTCTTATATTCAAAGTGCTCCTCACTAGGGATTCCTGTTCAGAGGTGAACTGTAGGTTGTTGTGTTGGTGCTGTAGGTTGTTGTGTTGGTGCTGTAGGTTGTTGTGTTGGTGCTGTAGGTTGTTGTGTTGGTGCTGTACTATGCAATTTATTGTTTTTTTGACCAAAGCACGTATTTAACCTTGGAATGCTTAGTAGATTTGACGTTTTGTCCTTGTAGTTTAAGTGTGTTAGTCAATAAGGTACATTTTTAATTTTTTTTAAATTGAGTTCAGTTTTTTTTTACTAGAGTTTTATGAAGCTGACAATATTAAAGTTTTTAAAAAAATCTGTTTTATGTATTCACGAGCTGCTTCCTGTGGGTGTTTGAGGCAGATCACCTTTTTTATGTGAATACCACACAAGAGTCCCAACTGCTCCCAACCGTCTGGAGCCAGTGAGATTATGACATCCCCAATTGGGGAATGTTGTGAGGATAAAGGTAGTGGGGATGAAAAGAAGAGGAAGAAGAAAGTGGAGAAATATCTGGCTATTCAGATCCGGTCACCAAACACGAATAAAGCCATTTCAAGCAACGTTTCAATTCTAAATGGTGGTCTTTCACCGGGGCGATACTGAAAGTATCTTCCACTCCGGAGCGTGCGTAAATATATTATATATTATTTTTAATGAATCAATTGTGAAACAACAGAAATTAATTAAATAAAATTTACTAAAATTATCCCCATTCAATAATCCCGTGATAGAATTAAAATTTAAAAACGTGTAGTTAGTTTCCATTGAATCTAGTTAGCTATTGATAGAGCTAGAAAGAGACGCTTGCAGTATCAGCGCCTCCCTAGCAGACAGTACCTGCAATAGAGAAGTCCCGCCCTCCAATTACCATTGTGTCATTCTGCGCATGTCCGTTGAGCCCGCTCAGCCTTTTACCTCCCTTTCTTTTATACCCCCTCTCTCATCCATCTCTTCTCTCTCCAACACATCATTATTAAATGAAAACATTAGCACAATATTCAGAAATGAGGTAGATAGGAAAGGAACAAATATTAGTGGTTCTAAAAAAAATTTTTTAAATCATATCTATGAGTATATATCAACCCTGATGTATGGCAGTGAGGCATGGAATTGGCAGAGGAAGGATGAAAGTAGACTGAATGCTGTAGAAATGAGATCTCTGAGGTGGATGTATGATAAAACCATATATGATCGCGTGAAAAATATTGAGCTTCGTAAATAATGCAAGACTGATGAAAGCGTGATGAGTAAAATCAAGAAAGGGACACTTAGATGGTTTGGGCATGTAGAGGGATGAACGAAGAAATGAGTGTAAGGAGAATATTTCACGAGCCCGGGACGCCCGAGGAAGGCAATTCAATAGGCAGAATGACAGAAGAGTATAGATGAATGAGAAAGAAACAAGGAGTGTGTGCCAATACACAACATTATACAACATTATTTACTAAAAAAATGCACTTAAATTAATTAGGAATGTAAATGTGGAGGATAGACTGACCTGTCTTTGTGTTCCGCAGCTCTGTCTCTTTGTCTTCTATTCTTAAACCAATTGGAGACCTGAAACAAAACAAAAAAATACCATTAGTCAAAATACACTTTTTTTAATCCCTCAATCTAATTGACTCAATTATATTAAAAAGATATTTTAATTTACGCATTAAAAAAACCAGGATAACTTTGCACACACAAACTCGGGTCGATTCACAAGATCCTCATTACAACATTCTACCAACTTACGACTAAAAACCTTTGGACAAAGAAATTTGCAATATTTCTCTATAAAAAAAAGTATTTAAAATCCCCCTCTAGCAATAAAAATCATTACAAAATTAACGAACTTCAAAAGAAGTATTAAGTTGTGGATTATGGACACGGGAAGGTAGAATATAGATATGATGTCGCAACCGAACAGAGTTTAACGGTCACGGTATGTTTTCTCCTAGATTTTAGAATTTTTATTCATTTATTGCTTTATAATTTTCTAGTAATATTTTAACATAATTACGAAAACTCACTTAAACTTACAAAAAAACTTGACATAATTTATAATCCATACATAACACCATGCACAATGTAACCTTAGAACGGGGTACCCAAGTGAGGTCACATTTTTGCAAATTTTAAAAAACATTGTGGAATAAATATATAAAATAGGGATCTCTATCTAATAAACGCCGCTTGTAACAGAAAGAGAGATTATAGCGGAGCTCTCGGCGGCAGGACCATAGGTGTTGGTAAGATAATAAAAAGTGACTATCACAGGTGTTCGTTTGTTGGGATGTTGGGATGTTCTAGGGAAACCGTCGAGGAATTCATGATTGTCTAATAAACAACACAGATTTGTCAAGACACAGCAAATAATCGTAGATCGAGCATTTTTATCACCGGCACCGAAATTAAAAGTGACACCAGAGGTGGAGAGGCAGGGCCGCCATAAAAATAGTATTTTTTTTATCATTGAAGAAAAACGTTTAACATTGAAAGAGCGTGGATGGGATTTCTGTTTTTCCTGATTACTAACCTCTCCTTCCAAGGGAATTCCTTCCTCGAAAATCTACCTACTGGAGGACAAACTAACTAACTAATAATAATAATAATACTTGGATGATTTGTATAACGCCGTTTTTGTGAAAAATCACCTCAAGGGCGCTGTACAAATACTATGGTTGCGCCGGTTACGGTTCAACTTAATAATAATAATAATAATGTTTTATTTGAGCAGAACAAAGCGGTGAGTGCAATACTCTGTCTGCCATACAAAAAGAATACATTTTAAGAATTAAAAAATTACACACTGTAGAAATATAATATAAAAACATAAATAAAAATTAAAATAACATATTTAACACTTATGCTACAGTGGCCTGAGGGAAATTCTCCATCTACGATGTAGGGGCGCGCTATGCCACTGGGCGACGGCCTGGACAAGAGTGTTTTCCGATCTCCGGCTGACTCGTCCCGGCTATTCTGTGGCGCATCAAAGCAGCGAACCCATGCACCCTTCCCTCTGCGAACATCTGCGAGGCGCTGCATCTCCAAGGGAGGCCGAACAGCGCCCTGTAAGCGTGGTTATATTGCACTCGGAGTGTGTCCATGACGCCTTGTGTATATCTAGTCCATAGTTCGCTAGTGTAAAAGCTCATGCAGTATGTCTAGAATAGTTGCTTTTTTACCGGAGGACTGCACCTATTAAATCTTCTGGCGAGCATGTTGATAGATAGCTAGATACTTAGATAGCCTAATAGTTGATTTGCACAATAATATGCATCCTTACAAACCTACCCAATTGTAATCCATTCCTAGTCCATCGACTTTACCCGCATCATTGTCCGCTGTGATTTCGTTCACTGCAGATTAATTTCGCAACCGCAACCCGCTACAATATTCGTATTATGTTCGCCAACGCCGTGGTATTTTGTATTGTGTGATCCCGCTGCAGATGAATATCGTCTGTGTTTTATGTCGAACTATTGTTTTACTTATGTGCTCAAGTGTATCAACACCCAAAGAAGTGGCTTGTAAAGAAATAAGGATCAGGGGTAAGTCTTTGGATCCCATCTGACCCTTCCAATTTTACTCTTGCATATTTTGGCAAGTAAATTATAATTATTTTAATTGTGATAACGATAATTTATGAACCAGCGCTTCCATACTACTTGCTAGGGTTTATCTTATTATGTACAAACAGATACAGCAATACACTAACCTGCACCCGGCACATGGCAGGTCACTCCAGATTAAAACGTTAAATTATAAAGTTTTCGCGTGAGAAGATATGATTTTGAACGCACAGGACACAATATTAGAAAACACTGCACATTGCATGATATTGCAGTTACTGTTTAAATCCTATTTGTTATTGATATTATATTTATTAGAAGGTTATTGGCAAAAGAAGATTAGGTATTTATTTGAAAAATTATTTTATTTGAGATTTTCACTAACTAACTGACTAACCATCACGACGTTTCTCCACAGGGGTAGACAGAGAGGACGAACCGCCAAACAACTCGATCTTGGCATACACTTCTTGCTCCATTCACATTTATACATCGTTTCATACATTCTCTTCTGTTATTCAGATTTCTGACATGGTCCCACTCAAGTATTTGATTCACTTGATCGTGCCATGTCTTCCTCGGGCCTCCCGGGCTACTTCTTCAATTCACATTCGCGTCATATATTCTCCTTATACTCCTTTCTACATGCCGAAACCATCTAAGCGTTCCATTCGCTCAGATCAGCCGTGAATTATTTGAGAATCTCAACATTTTTCACACGACCATACATGGTTTTAGCACACATTTGCCTGAGAGATCTCATATCTACAGCATTCAGTCTACTTTCATTCTTCCTCTGTCAGTTCTACTCTTCACTGCCATACTGAGTTGGTATCAGCACTCCATTGTGGACGTCGCAGAGATCTAAACAAACATCACTAAAACAAAATTATATTTCACTTAAAAATATATATATATAAACTTGCCGCTCGCGTGCACAGCACACCTTTCAGATACCAATACGGCCCTGACGGTATAAGATATACTAAGATCCTATCAGTGACACCACTTGGATCTGATAATTATTATACGGTGTAAAGTTGTAGAGACAAGGAGGTATGCGTGGCTAAATGGTCAAAGCCACCCAGAAAGAAGATTGGTGAATAACAACTAACTGTTTAATTCAGTCATTTCAAAAATAAAAATATTATTATAATTAATAATTTAATTTTATAAGAATTGCCACCTATTATGTAGATACACGGTTATCCTAGAAATCTGAACATTTTCACAGCATGGATAATGTTTTATGTAAATTAAATTTGTACAAGTTTTTTGTTGTTTCGTTTAACCGTTTTAGTACTGTGCTAATTTTGCAAGTAGTTTGCGTAAACAGCTATTGATAATATGTGTTATTAGTAAATAAATATGATGTTAAGTATAAATGCAAAAATTTGGACAAATATCAACCAAAATTAATGATTCTAATTGATATTAAACGTAAAAAGAATTGTATCCCATGCATCTAATAAAAAAACAAAAACTACTAAATATATAGGGAAAAAAAATAGATAATTGTAACGGGCGCATATGAGGAAAATTCACTTTCTATTCGCATTCTATTATTGCGATGGCTAATAGTCGCACTTCCGTCATCACTGTCTCAGATCAGATCAGCCCTTCGGTGACCAGATCTGAATAGCCAGGTATTTCCCCACCTTCCTCTTTCCCTTCACCTTCCCCTCCCCAATATATTCAGCCTCACAACATTACCCAATTGGGGATGCCATAGTCTCACTGGCTCCAGACGGTTGGGAGCAGTTGGGACTCTTGTGCGGTATTCATATAAAATACATATATTAATAATACTAATAGGTTGAGAGTCCCTGCCTTGGGTCGTCCGATATGTTCATCCTGGCTTGTTAATAAATAAATTGTCAGCAGAGATGTAACCCGATCCGGCCTTCCCAACTTCCAGGAATTCTGGGCGATGGACCATTCACTGTATATAGTAAAGGCATAAGCGTATATTCCAGTGGCGTGCAATGCTCCAAGACGGTTACCGGATAATTCAACACACGTATGAATCGGCACACTTTTTAAAAGTGATACAAAGTCATTAAAAGTACAAAAAAAACTATTTTCAATCATTGATTAACTCTCAAAATGAAACATGAAACCAAAAATACACAGAAAAGAAAATGTATTCGTAGCAGCTGTGACTCGAACTAGGATCTTGTGGTCTATCCGGGACCATGGGTTCTAATCCACTGAGCTACAGCTACCCCAATCCGGTTCGTCATTTTTAACGATATCATACTTCGATTTCTAAAAACTGTTAATATCATCTTCAATTAATTCACATATTGTGGCTGCTACATTTTTATCGTGACTACAAGATTCTACCCGAATTTATTTGTAATCTTTTTTTAGATCCTTTAGTGTCTCGGATCCGGTTTTTATTTATATGGGTTATCTGTTGACTTTTTCTACATGTCTAGGATTAATATTCAATTTTTGGAATAACTTATTAAACTGTAGGAACTGCAATCATTATTTAATCCTACTGGCGAATGGCAACACTGGCGCGCGCATGCGCAGTGTTGCCATTCGCAGTGTCCCAAACGTCAGGGACATAACAGAGAAACAGATTCATTCGTATCCGAGTGTTGATTAACTTCAGATTATAGTTGGTACATTTTATTAACCTCACATGTTAACCTTTTGATAAATATATCGTGTAGCTATTGAAGAAAAAAGTCTATCTCTGTTTTAATTGGAGGTTTATTAATTAAATTCCATCCTTAATCCATTTAGTAGTAACAGATATACATCGTCAACCTCACAGCTTTAGACATCTTCTAGCCCGATAAAATCTTAAACCTCTTTGTGATATATTTTTAATCATTGAAGATAATATTAACAACTCTCAAAATGAAGCATGAAACTGGGACTGGAACCCTGATAGACCACCAATGTGGTTTATAACCATCAATAAGTTATTCCAAAAATTGAAAACAAAACTAGCCCGAACACCTAATGTAACCTAACCTAATTAATCTGTTTTTTCTTCTTTTCTTTATTAAAAAAGAGGAAATAAGGATTAAATAGCAGCTGCAATATCATGCAATGAGCAGTGTTTTTAATATTATATCCCGTGCGCGCAAAATCATATCTTCCAAAGCCAAAACTTTCTTATATAATGTGTTAATCTGGAGTGACCTGTCAGGTTACTTTTTTCTGACCGTCCCATTGTATGTTTTACAAAATATTTAAAATACGAATATGATTTTTAAAGTGGAGAAAAGTATGTTTAATAATTTGTCGTTGAGTTTTTGTAAATAAATGTAACCAAAAATTTGTAATGCGGATTACAAATTTTTGAGTCTGCACGCCACTGCTATATTCACATCACTCACAGTTGCACATCTGTTACGGTCATGGCCTGTAACGTCTTGCGTTTGGCTTTCTAGTCTCATAATAATATCTGGATTATTTATATAGCGCTATTTTTGAATAAACTATATTGTATCGGACGAGGTCGTGAGGGAAATCAAAAACGATGACGTTTTATCAATGGTAGTTATCGTCTTCTATTTTCCCAAAACTCGCACTTGCACCAGCGCACAGTGTTTCTCCTCCGAGTGTAGATAACTTAGAGTAATAATATTGTTACTCTAAGGTAGCTAAGCAATAGATACAATGGCGGACCCCAAAGCGTCTGGAACATATACACCGATTCAATAAAAGAGGATGGAATCCATGGATCATGAAACATGGAACTGTCTTGGCACACACTCCTTGTTGAATTCTCACAACTAAATTCATAGTTTATTTGTGTCGTTTGACTAGTGAGGTTATTTGAGAAGATATTTCACGCAAATGACGCTGTAAAATGTATCCAAGTAATATTGTTAGCCTGTACAGTACCTACATGGTAGAGTGTTTGGACCTAAAGTCTGGTTTGTGCGAGTTATTGCGTTGTCAAGGGACCCGATGGTAACCTGATACCTCGTTTCTCTGCCGAGGCACACATCGCACACCACACTGCCTGTGTCCGTAGCAGCTTGTGTACCTACTGCTTACTGCCTGGTGGACTGTGCCCGTGAGTGCATGCCTGCGTACATGGCGTCCACGTGTACACGTGATGTGACGAGTGTCTCAAAAAATTCCAGTGAAAAATATAATAAAATATTACACCTCACAAAAGCGCCCCTGTCCGTACGGTGTAAACACAGGGGAACCGTAACGCCACCCGACTGCCCGCGTTGTGAGAGGGGTCAAGGTAGGGGCTGTAGGAAGGGATAGACCCGGATTATACGAAGGAGGTGAAGATGCCGATAGGTCGTTCCTCATGCGAGCCGCTTTACACAAAAATGAGTCCAAGAATCAACCCGTTCTCATGAAGCCGACATCAATTGTGAACAGGTGCTCGGCTCGTGTCCGTCGAGTTTCGCGTAAGTGCATCGGTGCACTGTGGATCAATGTTGTTAGTTCCTTCGAGCAGGCTCCATTGAAATACCAGTAGAACAGACTCAGAATACCTACATTTCGTCTGTGCTAGAGATGGCAACCAGTCTGTGAAAAAATGGGTTGCCGTTTCCTCGCAGGGGTAGGCAGAGAGAAAGGACCACCAAACACTCCATGCTTCATTTACATTGATACATCGTCTCATACATACTCTTCTGTTATTCTGACCCCTGACACGGCCCGACTCGAGTATTTGATTCACTTGATCGTGCCAGGAAGAAGAAGCCGGGGACGCCCGAGGAAGATATGGCACGATCAACTGAATCAAATACGTGAGTTAGGCCATGTCAGAATAATAATAATAATAATAAATGGATTATTTTTATGGCGCTGTTTTCGTGAGAAAATCACCTTAAAGGCGCTCACACAAGAAAATCACGGCAAAGAAGTCGGAATAACAGAAAATAATGTATGAATGAAGCAAGAAGTTTATGCCAAGATCGAGTTGTTTGGCGGTCCGTCCTTTCTGCCGGAGAAATGGCGTGATGGTTAGTTAGTTAGTTTTTAGTGTAAAGGACCTTATAAAATTAATAAATCATGCGATGTGTCTATTTAATATAAACAATTGTAGATTTCCACAAAAACGGCGCGATACAAATTATCTAAAAATGATTATTAATTAATTCATTTTTATGGGAAAGAAACATGAGAGAAAAGATTTTTTGGGTCAACCTTCAGGTTTCGGGCGACTAGTCGCACATCACTCGCAGCTGTTCGTAAAGGTCTTGGCCCATATGGGCTCCCTCAATTCCCAAAACAAAGGTTCTTGGAACAAAACGTCAGGGCTATCAAATATTATGGACAAACTAACTAATAACAATCAATATTACATTTATATATTTTAACCATAGAGATATACAAATGGAGTAAACATCAGTGTTGAAAATATGTGCAACATGCGGCCCAATGGCTTCATTAAGATAACATAGATTTGACGGCCTCCATGGTCGAGGGGTAAGGCTCTCGACTACGAATCCGAAGGTCGCGGGTTCAAATCCCGGCGTGCGCAAGTAAATTTTATTTAATTAATTTGTGTTGTTTCACAATTAATTAATTTAAAATAATATATAGTATATTTGCGCACGTTCAGAGTGGAAGATACTCTCAGTATCGCCCTGGTGAAAGACCACCATTCAGAATTGAAACGTTGCTTGAAATGGCTTTTAGCCGTGTTTGGTGACCAGATCTGAATAGCCAGGTATTTCCCCACCTCCCCCTTCCCCTTCCCCTTCTCCTTCCCCTCCCCAATACCTTCAGCCTCACAACATTCCCCAATTGGGAATGCCATAGTCTCACTGGCTCCAGACGGTTGGGAGCAGTTGGGACTCTTGTGCGGTATTCATGTAAAAAAAAAAAAACTCGGGCTTCAGTCGATTACAAGCGCTCGTGGGATACGGATCTCCAATGATAACTGCAAAATGCCTACATGACCGGACAATACGTCGTTCTGGAAAAGATAGAAAAAGCAATGCTGTAACCTTTCATCGGATTTACCATAGTCAATATTCGTGCAAATCGGTTTTTATAATGTTTAAAAACTCAAGAAGCAAATAATGAAGTAGGCACGTCGGTAACTAAAATACTCCGGGCCGCAGCGGCCAGTTCGTTGAGTTCGTTCGCGGTCGGAAGGATTCGGGTTACATCGACAGCCGCATCACCCCCCCCCCCTTCCTACTTTACGCATGGGAACAATATTTTAACCTGATTTTGCAAGGAACATAGACTGTAAATTTATATACTTCAATGATTTCAACGACCTTCGTGGAAGAGCGGTAAGCTCCTTGACTCTAGACTAACAATGACGGTTTTCTATAAAACATGTTTGTGCTACTTCTATTACAATTTTACTACACTTGTTTTAATCATCTCTGTGTTCATTATTCATTATTCAAATTCCGTGCTAAAAAAATCCACCGATCCGAATTAGTACTGCCCGTGAGCGAGTCTGAAATGAATCCCATACGTGCGATATGAATTCAACACCTACGAAACATTCTGTTCTAAGAATACTTAAATATAAAAACGTACTTGTATATATATAACCTTGGGAATATGTTAGCTGCTCGGGTGCGCAGCGACTATGGGATTTGCTAATACAAATTTGTACGGAATAGTACTTTGCAAAATCATAAGATTTTATCGTGATTTACCTACACTTCTTTAAACCTTGTTTTAAGTTCGTTACACACGGCGAATAAAATGTGTATATATATATATCGCAATGTTAAATATATATTATACCTTCCCACTATACATGGAAGCTGTAATATATTTTATTTTACAGGGGAGAACACTGGATAACTGAATCCGAGCTACGCTGAGGGAGTGAGAGGGGCACGGTAGGGCATCAGAGGGGGAAATATATATTTCACGTGAGGCTAAATGTATCGAGGAGCGGAATGAGACGGGGAAGAGGAAGGTAAGGAAGTACCTGGTTATTCAGATCTGTTCACCGAACACGGTTAAAGCCATTTCAAGCAACGTTTCGATTCTGAATGGTGGTCGTTCACCATGGCGATACTGACAGTATCTACCACTCTGGAACGTGCCGCAAATATACTATATATTATTTTAAATGAGTAAATTATGAAATAACACAATTTAATCAAATAAAATTTTACTCAACTACGAAGTGTCAATCAAGAAATACACCTAGGCCATGTCCACGTGTAAATATATATTATATTACATATCTGTTACTACTAAACCTTTGCATGGCGAGCGATATCGTGAGATAGTGCGTACTATAATATAAATATATATTATATTCGCCGTGTGTAACGATCTTAAGCAAGATTTGAATAGCAATAAAAATGTGAAGAGTAGGTATCAGCCGGTGGCGCGCAGCCTGTAATGGATGAAAATCTGTGCCTACCCTAGGAAAAACTATGAACCATACAGAGAAATTAAAAGATAAGAGAAGGATTTAAAATGCGACAAATTTCTAAGGAATAGGTAAGAACTTATTCAGTAGGCCATAAGAATCAGCAGATGATAATAAAACGGCAATTAAAAAAAATATTCAATGCACGCCACTGATCGCCGTATCTGTTTGTAAATGATAATGATAAACTCTAGCAAAGTAATATTTGTACAGCGCCCTTGAGGTGATTTTTCACAAAAACGGCGCTATGCAAATCATCCAAATATTATTATTAAAACATCGACTGCAAGTTTCGGGTGCACTTTGTTGCAGAGTGGAAGATGCTCTCAGTATCGCCATGGTGAAAGACCATCATTCAGAATTGAAGCGTTGCTTGAAATGCCTTTTAGCCGTGTTTGGTGAGCAGATCTGAATAGCCAGGTATTTACCCACCTTCCTCTCCCACGTCTCCTTCTCCTCCCCAATACCTTCAGCCTCGCAACATTCCCCAATTACGGATGCCATAGTATCACTGGCTTGAGACAGTTGGGATCAGTTAGGGACTCTTGTGCGGTATTCACATAAAAAAAATGTATCGATATATATTATATAATATCTGCATAAGTATATGTGTTGTCGAGTGCGTGGTGGTAAACGGGCGGCGGGCTTGACATGTGGTAAGGAGGTCAGTGTAACCTGACTCCGTCGCTTCCTGCCATCCTGCTCAGGGCGGCCAGTGACTGGTGTCGGGAATAGCGACACGTGAACCGACCTAACCTAACCTAACCCAGCAACCAAACAACATGGCATCCTGAGGAAAACCACTGAAAAACTCTGTACCTATGTCTGTATGTTACATGTTATTTACTATTACTAGGTAGTTGTGGGAGGTTAGTAAATAATAATAATAATAATTGGACGATTTGCATAGGGCCGTTTTTGTGAAAAATCACCTCAAGAGTATACACTTCAAAAGTTATAAGTATTTCAATAAATACCAACTCTTCTTGTGCCACCAATCTTCTAATAAATGTAACATCAATAGAAAAGGAGGATAAAATAGCAACTGTAAAACTATCTTCTCTATACTTAAATTTTCTAATAAAACTGTGTTCATCTGAAGCGACCTGCCAGCTGCAGGTAAGTATGTTTTTCTGTATCTGTTTGTACATAATTAGATAAAGAATAGGAAGTAATATTTGTACAGCGCCCTTGAGGTGATTTTTCACAAAAATGGCGCTATACAAATCATCCCATTATTATTAAGGGTGCTGTACAAATGTTTTCTTTTTTTCCAATGTTCTACCTAATCATTAACTAACTAATCATCCCCGCAGGGGTAGGCAGAGAGGACGGACCGCCAAACAACTCGATCTTGGCATACACTTCTTGCTTCATTCACATTCATACATCGTCTTATACATTCTCTTCTAATTATTCCGACTTCTGACATGGCCTGACTCTTCCATTCACATTCGCGTCATACATTTTTCTTACACTCCTTTCTTCGTTCATTAACTTATTAGCTTATTAGCGCCCTTGAGGTGATTTTTCATAAAAACGGCGCTATACAAATCATCCAATTATTATTATCAGCTTCGCATTCTTTACGACTCTCAATATTTTTCACACGATCATCCACACATTAGCCTCAAAGATCTCACTTCTACGGCATTCAGTTTGCTTTCATCCTTCCTCTGCCAATTCCATGCCTCGCTGCCATACATCCGGATTGGTATCAGCACTCCATTGTGGACTGCTAGCTTCGCTTTCTTTTTTCTAACTTTTTGTTAGCGCCAACCGCGTTCAGTCCTCCGTTAATGGAGTTTCCTGCATTCACCCTTCTTTCAATATCTCGTAAACATACTTCCCAAATATACAAACTCATCGACCTGCTCCAAGTATTCATCATTCAAAGCTATATGGCACACTGTTTTCGTACTCTCTCTTTCAAACACCATGACTTTAGACTTACTTACATTCATTATTAGCTCATTCTTCATGCATACTTCATTCATCCTAGATACGAGGGACTGTAAATCTTCCATACTGTTAGCAATCAGCACCGCATCATCAGCATACAACAGGCAACATACTTTCAGATTACTCACTTTCGCGCCCAAGCCCACCTCTTTCAATTCTTGCATACAATTATCCATGTATAGATTGAATAACCACGGTGACATTACACAGCCTTGCTTAACACCTTTTGTGATGTCAAACCACTCCGTAAAATCACCGTTTACCCTTACACATGCAACGCTTTCCTCGTACAGAGGACGCGATTGCCTATGTGAGATTCGTATTTACTCCATACTCGGGCAATACCTCCGCACATGCTCACCGCTCGATGAGTCATCGAATTCCGTACTGATAAAAGTTAGCAATTTACGAGTTGAAGTTAATTTTAGCTAGATGAAGGGATAAAAATTGTTTAAAAATGTCAAATTTGACAGATTTGTAACCAACAGCGCCGCAGCGTTTAAAACATGAACTACTTGCAGCTAAATTCATATCTACCAGCGCCGCGTAGTGCTAAGTGCAGAACAATACAACACAGACGCCACAACATGTGTGAGCATGTTATAATCCTATTTATTATTATTTTATAACCTAAATTCCGCCAAATGACGAAGATTGCGGTGTGAACGGTCGCGGCTACAAGCAACGTCAACATATTTTAGATAATGTATGTTACACTTACGTAGGTCGTAATATGAATGTGTTCATAGATAATGCAGGCAACTAATGTTGTCCTATCCGTACTGTACTGTTCTGCACTATAATAGACCTTTAAGCGGTGGAATTACCACGCTAGAACTTTACCAAGTACTTGTGTAAATTGTCTATTTTAGCGAGCATAATGAGCAGCTGAAATACCCTATGCGTTACAGTGTACTTACTATCTGTTTTTATAGAGGTACACAACACAGAACACAGTACAGTAGACACACCAAACTATATACAGTACAGCGAGGCAGAGACCTCCGCCCCCCACGCGGCGGGTGTCGGGTTTCCTCACCAATACATCCTTCGCATTGCTCGATGGTGGCCTTGCTAACAGGAACACTGCTCACTGCTCACTGCTCACTCTGGCGGGAGCTGCTACGACTATATTATCGTCAATTCATTAATTCTTACTATTTAACTAATCAGATCATAAAGACGCTGTATTAAGGCCCCGCATTAATCTCTTGAGAATTTAGATTTACGCAAGAGGTCTGTCTAGCATCGGCTCTGAATCCGGACTGACCGCTGATGAAAGGCAAATATGATCATTCGAAAGATAGAAAGAGCGCACCAGTATGATAAGCGTTTAGAATAAATGGGCGTAAGTGACAATTCTAAAAATATTAATAAAACACGACATATTTAAGATAGATCAAAAATCTCAAGACGAATGTCTTAAGTAGCATTTAAAGAAACACTTTGATTTTTTTCAAACCTATAACGTATTAAATAACAGAACAAACCCTTTTTTTATTATTTTCGGAGTATAGTTTACTATTTTTTTCTGTCGGGGGAATTTCATATAATTACATTTTCAGCCTGTTGACTGATTGGAGATTATCTTCCAATATATTTTGGCGCTCTCGCAGCAGCCGGCAGCTTTTTATAAGCGCTCCAGTTTATCTGGGAAATATTGCTTAGTTCTTAATTTTTCGGGTGTTAAAATAGCGTAAAATAACCGTAATAATTTATAGGTTACATTTATAAAAATCATATAATTTTAGTGTGGCCGTTTCGGGCTTAAATCAAGTTTATAATAAAAAATCAAATAAAAACCCAAACATTTTAAGTTCAAATCTGTCATTTTGTTCTAAATTAACCCAAAAGTGCTTGCAAAAGTCGCCACATGTGCTTGTTTAAAGACCTTTGCCTGTTAAAAGCCTAGGGTAGTGTCCAAAGTGAATGGTTGATTTACAATGTTATTCTTTGAACTATGGTGATTGTAAACAATACCGTTTACGTCCGGGCTGCACGACGCAAACTTAATAGTGAATGTGTTATTTTGGACCATTTAATAGCTGCAAAAAGATATCGTTCTATAACCTTGAACGTTGTACCACAATCGCAACCCGTAAAATTAGATTTCGTGGCTGCCGAGAAAGGCGCAATAGGAAAAGACATTTGACGAGAAGATCTTCTGCTGTCACGGCGACCTGAGTTCTGACCTCCAGTCTACAGAGCAGATCCGGTGCATCATGCGGCCCACGGACGTGCCCGACCAGTCTGCTCTGCGACCTGCTGTGGTCCGACCCCGACAAGGACACCACCGGCTGGGGCGAGAAATGGACGACACGCTGGTGTGCTCTTTCCAGATCCTGAAGCCGGCCGACAAGCGCTACCTGGCGTACGGGCAGTCCCGTCAGGCCGCCCAGGGGCGTCACCAACAAAGACAAAGAAGATTGGATATGGATATGGATCAGTTCCCCCGGCCCCCGTCCTCACCGCCGCCCAACTTCACATGACTCCTATCATTTTTATTAGCGTTTTGCAATATATCGTAAGGAATTAATACAGTTAACATTTTTTTTTCTCTCAATTTAACATGTATGAAAACTTAGATCAAGCCGTATTTAGTTTTGATAATTTAACTGCATCTCTTTATATGGTCTATAAATAATGTGTAATGATAGCCTGTCCAAAAAAAATGTAATAGATGTAATATAGGAATAATGTAAGAATAGGAAGTAAGATTTGTACAGCGCCCTTGAGGTGATTTTTCACAAAAACGGCGCTATAAAAATCATCCGATTATTATTATTATTATATATATATTTTTTAAGTACATAAAACCTCCAGTTTTTAAGGGATATTTGTAATATATCCATAGAAATACTGTTTTGTAGAGCCTCCAGTAACATTCTCAGCGTCCTCTGATCATCTTAAAAAATACACAAACTCAACATCAAAAATTCATATAATATAAACGAATAAATTCCATAAATGAATTAAAAAGTATATGTGGAATTCACCACTTTATAAAGATACATTGATATCTACATGTTTCGAAAGCGACGCTTTCATCGTCAGGAATATATTTATACAAAACATGCAGAAATATGAAACATGTAGATATCAATGTATATTTATAAAGTGGTGAATACTAAATATATTTTTAATTTCATTTAATAATGACGCCACAAAGTGAATACCGATCGTTTGAAGAAATTATTAACAAATTGCACTCTAACTAAAATAAAGGACGAATTACCAAAAAAACTCGATCTAGGAATACGCTTCTTACTTCATTCTCTTCTGTCGACTTCTGACATGGCCCGACTCAAGTATTCGATTCACTTGATCGTGCCATGTCTTCCTCGGGCGTCCTCGGCTTTTTCTTCCCTTTACATTCGCGTCATATATTCTTCTTACACTCCTTTCTTCGTTCATTCCCTCTACATTCCCAAACCATCAAAGCGTCCCTTAATTAAACTTACTCATTACGCTTGCATTCGTTTACATTACGCCTTGCATTCTTTTCGAATTTCAACATTTTTCAGGCGATCATACGTGGTTTTACCACATATTCTCGTCAGAGTTCTCATTTCTACAGCACTCAGTTTACTTTCATCCTTCCTCTGCCAGTTCCACCCCTCACTGCGATACATCAGGGTTGGTATCAGTACTCTGCTATTGTGGACTGCTAGCTTCGCTTCTTTGAACAACTTTTGCTAGCGCCAACCGTGTTCAGTCCTCCTTTAATAGAGTTTCCTGCATTCACCTTTCTTTCAATATCTGTGTTAACGTATATTTACAGAGATGCGATACAAATGTACCACCCCAGCCAGGAGCACTCCTGTCCCGGTGCGACCGGTACACCAGGGGGCAGTGTTTTGTTAGGACTTGGAACACGTGCTCTGTTGATAGGAAGGAGGTTGGAGCTTAATCAACTGGTATACATGGCAAGCTGATCATTCAATTTTGGAATTTAGGATATATAGGAATTGTTTGAGGGTTGGTTTTCGTTTTTCGCTTCCTGCTTCCTTTTGTTTTCTGTTTCTTCTTGCCTCCAGCTTCTGTCGTAGTCTTTTATTTTAGTCTCTTCTCGCTTCTTCTTGCACCTTCTTAGTTCGTCTGACCACTTCTTCCTTCTTCTTGGTTATCCTGGTCTCTTATTGTATCTAGTTGCTTCATTGTGGGCTTTCTTGCTCTTCTTGGCTCTTCTAGTGTCTTGTAGCCTCTTATTAGGTCTTATTTTCTATTTTAGTTTCTTATTTCTATTTAATGCTCCCTTTTTCTGTCTTCTTGCCACTTCTTCTTGTCACTTCTTGCTTCTTCTTGAATGTGAAAATAGAGCTGGATGAGCACAAAGGACATGCTGAAATACGAAGAATTACCCACCAATTCCAAAACTACAAAATTTAAGTAATTAAAACAGAATGGGATACAAACCGACTGCGATAAGCGATTACGATAAAGGCTTAAAAAATTAAAATCTCAATACATTTTCTCAGTTTTTTCCCTTTGCATTCAATAGGTACGAGTACTATTGAAATATTAGAGACATGTCAACTCAGTTGAAAGCACAGGAAAGGAAAGGGAACAACAGTAGTTCCTACCTGCACAGTGGTGAGACCAGTAGACTCGGCCAGTTCTCTTTTCTCCCTGGGAGATGGATAAGGGTTCTGTGTGTACCAGTCCCGCAGCACAGACCTGGACTTCTCCTGCAACAAACAAACACAAATGAAATTGCTTCATCACGCTCACTGTCTGAACAAATTGAGCAAAATAAAATAAGAAAAATGTATTTTCATCTGATTGTTTTTGTGATGTGTTTGCCCAAATCTGAAAATGTTTTCCGATTAAACCGTTTTTTTTTCATTTGGGCAAAATTGCATTATCCGGGCCTATGACGTCACAGAAATTCAAATCCCGCAGCCCGCATAAAATACAGAAAAAAATATAGCGATATTCAAATTTAAACAAAAATTGATGAACTAATTGTATGTACTACATTTTAATATTTAAATAATCTTTTCGTGTGTAGAAGATCCTGTAGTTAAAGGCAGATAATTTATACGAGTATTTGTTTATAGGTTTAAGGAAAATATATTATTTAAAAAAATATACCTATCATAATTTATATCATAGGTTTCTAACGAGGGCGGTAAAATCCCGAAAAAGGTTCAGACTGAATCGAAACCGGTTGATTTATGTATTCAATAAAGTGGTGCCAAAACAAAAATATTTGAATTCAAATAAAACTATCTCTAACAAAGGGATTGCTTCCAGTCAAAAAAATTATTATTATATTTGACAGCGGGCCAACCTTGCTAGAGCCGATATCTAAAACGTAGGTCTGTCACTGTCACTGACACTGTCACTGCAACTTTGGTTACCTATTTAAATTTTAGCTGTTTTTTTTTTAACCAATTCCTGATATACGGAGACTTGAGATTACATTTATATTTGTTTGTAATACATAAATGTGACAAACCTTAAAACAGTAGGACGTTTCCTCTCCATCCCAGATGGTTCTAGGCAGAGGGAACTTGCGCCGGACTCGGTATTTGCCTACCGCTCCTAGGGGCCTTCCTCTCAGCTTCTCGGCTTCCACGTAGTGAGCTGTGGACAAACAACACACAGATACATTAGTTAAAATGACGTGAAATGGCTGCTTGGCGGCGCGACCACTCTAGCAACTATGATCTAGCGGTGGGATTTGAACCTTTAGAACCTCTTATTTCAATTGCTATATAGATCATTCACATATAATGTACGAGTATACGAGAATATAAAGAAGAATGTTCCGGGCGGGCGGTGTGTGTTTACAAATCTACAGTTTAATTCCTAGCTTGATGAAATTTTGCATACTTGACCTTCGAAACAAGATGAAGGTTACTGTCTACATGAGATTTCGCAAAACCACCCCCACTCCCCCTTTCCCACCCTTAAAGCCAAATTTTGGTACTTTTTGATGAAATTTTGCACACTTGACGTTCAAAATAAAAGGAAAATTACTGGGTAGGGAGTAGGAGTAGGGGTAGGGATTTTAAAACTTTACTCCAAACCATTCATAACCCCGAGCAACGCCGAGTACTTCAACTATTAACGTATAAAATAACCCTGTATATACTGGACTAACTAACCATCACGCCGTTTCCCCGCAGGGGTAGGCAGCAAGGACGGACCGCCAAACAACTCGATCTTGGCATACACTTCTTGATTCATTCACATTCATATTTCTGACATGGCCCGACTCAAGTATTTGATTCACTTGATCGTGCCATGTCTTCCTCGGGCGTCCCCGGTTTCTTCTTCCATTCACATTCGCGTCATATATTCTTCTTACGCCCCCTTCTTCGTTCATTCGCTCTACATGCCCAAACCATCATCTCTTTCTCAATCTTACTCATTACGTTTACATCAGCCTTCAATATTTTTCACAGGATCATACATGGTTTTATCACACTTTCGCCAAAGAGATCTCTTTTCTACGGCATTCAGTCTACTTTCGTCCTTCCTTTGCCAATTCCATGTCTCACTGCCATACATCAGTATTTATTTCATAGAATTTAAAAGAATTCAGCTAAAAAAATGATGCACAAGAAACATTCGACATTTTTCTAACCACCCGTAAAGAATTTACAGAAAAAAACATGATTAGTATTGCTTGTATTAAAACTTTCAACGTCTGGGGTATAGATTATGGATCTTTATCAAACCAAGACGTGCACTGCCATGAATAATCGGTAGGTTTAATAACTAGTTAATTGTTTTTGTGTTTAATTAGTAGAACTCCATTTAAATATATATTTTTTAATTTAATGTAAATCAAATTTAATAATTTTATTATTAAGTTCTGCAAGTATTTTTAGTTTTTATTATTGTGACAGCTGTTTCGGCGTTCAGGTTCACTAAACTTAATAATAGTGGCATATACGAATTAAAATGTGACCACGTCCACTGTGACGCTACCTATATAGGGCAGACGGGAAGGGCTTTCTCAACTAGATTCAAAAAACACATACGATGTTATAAACATAAAAGCACTTCTTCAAAATTCGCAGAATATGAAACACAGAGGATAGCAGATCAATCCACAGCCGAGCTGATGAACACAAGAACGAGTCGTAGAAGCGACCCGTTCTCGTGTGACAAATATCAACCGTGTGCAAAAGTTGGGCGCACTTTTGGCATTTTTCACGACTACGCACCGGTGCCGAAGGGATCAATAACGATAGTTCCTCAGAGCATCTTCTATTAAAATACAGGTAGAACAGGGACAGGATTCCTACCTAACTGGATAATTCATCCTTCTTTTTTAACAAAATTCTCAGTAAACAACAGCGTGCATTACCTAAATATAGAGATATTCGAGTCTCGTAACTCATTCATGAATTTATTAAACTTCAAAAATATATAAAAAAAGTGTTAACAACGATAGTGTTTTCATCTAACAGGTGAGTAACAATCACCCATCTGCAACAAGATTTTTAGCGATATCATTCAATCCATCCATAAAGTCCAAGATTTACAACCTTAGGCCAGATCGAGGGCTTCCTGGCGGGGACAATTCCATCATTGTGTTTGTATTTTTTTTGAATGTTTAATAAGAAAGGGAATTGCAGAAAATGGCGAAACCGAGTAGTAAAACTAGCTATAAATACTTGACCCGTTTGTTCACACTAACGGTAATCTTATCTTGTTTATTATAACGTGTTCACCCACACTTTCCTGGCCAGTTTAGTCAACATTCATTATGATCGCTTGTTACACGATTAGCTTTGTAAAACAAACCGTAACGATGTTTAACACTCTGAATGCCAAGCTACGATTAATCTTTGCCAACGACGATTGTTATTAATTGTTTTTGTAATTTCTTCAAAAGATTGGAATTCACTTTGTGGCGTCATTATCAATAAATTAATCGAAAAAGTGCACTTTGTTTTCACCACTTTATAAATATACATAAATATCTACATGTTTCGAAAGCGATGCTTTCATCATCGGGAATATATTAATAGTAAAATAATAATGACAAGTATAGACAAATGATAAAATTTAGAACACAATCATGTAAGAATAGACAAATTATAAACATAAACAATAAATGTTTAAAATAGGAAAGTAATTAATCAAAAATGCTAATAAAAAAAAATTAATTATAAAAACATTGAATTTCAAATTTACATTAGAATATATATTTTTTTATTATTAATATTAATATGAAAATAAATTCAAGAGATAACTAAATTAAACGTGTCAAGGAGTCGTAGTTTTCAATGAGAAGTATTTTATTTATTTAATTAATTATACGCCCATCTGGGCTTTTACATGGATTTTAGAACAATGTTTAAAGAAATATTTGATTATTTATAAAATTTAATTCCCTATTAACGCTTATGACGCCACAGAGTGAATACCAATCGTTCGAAGAAATTATAAATTAAATAAAATCATATTTAATAATTTTATTATTCAGTTCTCCGAGAAATTCAGTACTTTAATATTATTATTGTGACAGCTGTTTCGGAATTGAACGTGAAATAGATAAAATATTTAAAGGTCCCTATTAAAGCATATTTATTTTGTTGGAAGAGTTTTATCCACTGTGTACTTTTGTTACTTAATTTTATTACTGCGCTACCGGTTTCGACACACCGTTCTTAAAACTAACTTAAATTAAACAAGTACAGAAATAATTAAACATTATTAGGTGAGGGTAGTGGGAGTGGTGATTTGGAAGGGGGTGGGGGGTAATACAATTAAATAATAAAAGTACGAGAACATAGTGGATAAAACTCTTCAAACAAAATGTCCAGAAATTGTTACATAGTTAATGTCTAAGAAATACAAAAAAAAACGTATACATATGAATAACAAAAAAATAATGATAAGTATTGTGATATGTGAAGCCAAAAGAAGTCTACAAACAAGATTTTTTTTAAATAGGTATTTTATTCCCTTTCTAAACCATCAGACCGAGAGTGAACCGCCAGCGGCGATGCTTATACCTGTTAGTACAAACCTCATTAATTTAATTATTTTTATGTACGAGCAAAAAAGCAGTCAAGTCGTATGAAGGTTACCTATAATTTATTTTATGAATTTTCGATTTCTTTCATTTATTTAGAATATATTTCACAGAAAATCTATTAAAATGTATCACGGGCCGCTAGAGGCGCTAGTGTAGCATGTTGCCATCAAATGTCAACATGCTACACTATTGCGCGTATTGTCATATTCCGGGGTATTTGCTAGGACTAAGCCTGTATCGAGTATCGAGGTTATTACGCTATTCGGTTCAGAAAACAAACATTTATAAAATTTAACTCTCTAAATGCCAAATTACGATTAATCGCTGTTCGCGGGATGGGCGAAAACTGTCAGCAACGATCGTTATTTTGAGGGAAAATATTAAAGATATGGTTTACCTCTGGATCATGTCATTCCTCACTATCTTAGTTTGACTGTCAATTATTTAGAAAACATTAATAATCGCGCTATACAATCAGATATATAAAACAAACCATACTCATGTTTAACAGTAAAAACCTCTTATAAAAATACTTTATCGTTCTTTATTTAAAACTAAGGTCAGCTTCTAGCCGTTAGTTTTCTTTCTGTGGAAGCAGACAAATAGCTTATAGATCAATAATACAGATGTCGGCCTTAGCATTGAATATAAATATATTGAACCCCTCTCCTACAGATACAAGCGGAATCTAAGATATAAAAGTCGTTGAAATTCACTCTCTCTTTGACTACAAACTAGCCAGCAACAATAACTTAGATTCTGTGTCCGTCGGGGGGGGGGGGTTTATTTTGGGATGTAGATTTAGTCAGTAAAAAATTATGCCTACAATGGTAAATAAATTAAGATATTATAAAAAGATCACTACTATTTCTTGGAAGGAACATTCACTTTTTAAGTCTCCGTGTAATATAAAATATGGGCCTAGAAGACTAAATATTCAAAACATTTTTAATTAAACGAGGTTTAAAAATAAACGAAAATTATATTCACAGATGTCTCAAAGTTTCAATTTTTCAAAGCCCGCCAAAACGCTCCAAATCTATAGCCGATCGGTTCTGATTAGTTTTGACGTTAGAACGTCAAATGTCAAAACAAGGATGAGCTTTACCGTTCATAAATTGATATTCTATTCATGGTAAACCATAACTAAAAATTACTAATAAAATTATGTTCCTTTTTAGAAACTTTAACTAGAAGAATAATAATAATAGTATTGAGCATTAACATTACCATAATATCCGTATTGATAATTGGTTTGCTCATGAATACTCCAAATTATTTAATTAATAATAGTTTTTATATTGAACAATTATAAACTTTAAAGTCATCCAAATTAATTATAATCACGCAAAAACCAAAATAAAATACACATTTAAAGCACAAAATAAAACAGTAAAATAAAAATGTTCATTTAATCAAAAAACAGAATGCGCACGTGACGTCAGATGTTCAGTAAATTAAAAGATATTTAAAATAAATATTTGATTTCCTCCTACTACCATCATCATAGGGGGAAAATGTTGCTTGTGCAATGATGAAGGACTTAGCCAGCAAATTAATTAAACAAACACCGCCTGGGTGAGAACCTGACGCATTTGACCACTCAGTACTAACTGTTTAACATTATTCGAGTGGAATAGGTCACAATTGATTTATCACAATATGGTAGAAAAAATCCCTCATGATTCCACATGGAATATAACAAAAGGAGTTATGTATTAATAATTGATTTTGGATTTTAAATGGCGCCAAAAGTCGTGTTTGTCAGCTTACATTCTTGATCCTCGTGTCATGTTCCATCCCACAAAAATCAGTCATTTACTAGCAATATCAATAATGCATATGTTCCTTATCAATACCTCCAGCTGATTGTTCTCCGTATAGTGGGTTGATACTTACTGATAAGGTTTGTTACGTGTTTGAAATACCAGACTCAATCAATTATAATAATAACACAGTCATCTGTGAGTAATGACTACTCGATGATCTAAGAAAGAGTAGTTTTAAAGTGATTTTTGTTTGGATTTTAGGTTTCCACAAGGTTCGAAAATGGGTCTCCCGTAGATTCACAGTAGTTCTCTGTGTGGTGTGTTGATATGTACTTATTGATTAGTTTTGTTACATGTTTGAAATATTAAACTTCTTAAACTAAAATATTCGCAATAATGTACAGTATGTAGATGCTGACTACTGGATGATGTTAAAAAAAGTATGTTTAAATATTTGTTTGCGGGTTTCCGCAAGGTTCGAAGATAGCTCTCCCGTAGATTCACAGTTCTCCGTGAGGTGTGTTGATACTTAATAATAAGGTTTGTTGCATGTCCGAAATGCTAGAATCCTTCAGTGATAATAATAATATATATTTGGGTGGTATTATAAAAGCAGGAATGCCGTCAAGTCGTTTTCACCTTTGAAAAATAAACGTCAAAATAATACTGTTCAAAGCATTCTGCACATCTCTGTATACGTCAGAATTGTGGGTAGATTACACTGCATCGCAATGGCACAAATTGAAAGTCACCTAAAATAATGCATATCGCCAACTGTTCCGTCTACCGAGATACTGCAGCGCTACGAAAATGTTCCTGCACTCTTTCAGGACATTTGTTCGTCACCGCATGGGAAGCTTACGGTGCAGAGTACGCCAATCCAAGAACAACATAATTACTGTCATGGCTGCCTGGATGGACTCCCCCCCGATGGCTTATATTTTCATATTGTATTAATTAATATATTTTTTTTGTATTATTTTATTTTGGTTTTACTTTTTTATGTAGCGTTGTTTCTTTTTATGTGTCATTGTTGTAACCTACGGGACGTATTGCAATGCACTACCCACGCATACCTTCTGGAATAAAGCAATATTATTATTATATATGGGAAGGGTTATCACAAGGCTCGACGATAGGTTCTGAAACTCCTATCGATACATTGCTCTCTGTGTGGCGTATTGGTACAATGTGTATAGTTATTGATAAGGTTTAGTATTGCATGTTTGGAATACCAGACACCCCCTTTACTTTAATTTATGATAATATGCAGGCTGTGGGCGATGACTGTAGTTGTTAGGAAAGTATTTTTATATTCAATTTGAAAAGCTATCGGAATTCATCAAGGCTCGATGATGGGTTCCATAGTAATTGAGTAGAATGATTGTATGCATTTTGCGTTGCATGTTTTTAATGTTAGGAATTCTAAGATGCAATCGAAGATCTAAGCAATAAATAGCAAATATATCAAAAGTCTGCACGGCTATCTAAACATACATAAATACACTTTTGGTTGATTTCTTATAATAAGGAACTTCAGTCCAATTTTTTTTAAACAATAATAACGCTCAAACATAAATACCAGCATATTTAGTTTTTTTTTTTTTAAGTTAATTTCGTAGTTAAAATAATTTTCAAAGTTTCAACTTTTAAATGCCCGCCAAAAAGCTCCAAATCTACAACCGGTCGGATTTGATAAATTTTGAGGTTAGAATGTCAAATGTCAAAATAAGGATGATCTTTACCGCACATAATTTTAAATTCTATTCACGGTAAACCATAACAAAACAGAAGTAATAAAAATATGTACCTTTTTTAGAAACTTTAACTCGAAGAATAATAATAGTATTGAGAATTAACGTTATCATAATACCTGTATTGATAATTGGTTTGCTCATGAATACTCCAATTTCTTTAATTAATAATGTTTTTTTTTTATATCGAATCGAGAATCGGCATTTGTTGATCTATATGAATATATATTTTTAAAGCTACTATTTTTTTCACTGGAGTTCCTTATTGCTAAATTATAATAAGTATCTAACACTCACGCAGTTCTGTCGGGGTGGGCAGAGAGGATGGACCGCCAAATAACGGTCTTAGCACACACTCTTTGCTTCATTGTTTACATCGTTTGTGTTTTTTTTTTATTTAGTATATATACACACTCAGTGCAGTTATTACAAATTATATAGTAGGTATATTAAAATATACATAGTTAAAGTACCTATTATGTATGTCCATACAATATCTCAGTAATTTTGTCAGAATAAAGAAAGCTTCTAACTAATGAATAAAGGTTTGAAATGACTATGAATAAAACTTTTATGAAATACACAGTCTTCTGTTATTCAGTATTTGGTTTACTTGATCTTGCCATTCACTTTCGCGTCATATATTCTCCTGATATTCTTTTTTTGTCCAATCGCTCTACATACCCAAACCACATAAGCGTCCCTTTCATAATATTACTCATTACGCTTAGATCAGCCTTGCATTCTTTACGAAACTCAACTTTTTCCACACACACGCCTCAGGGATCTCATAATGATCATCTTAACTTTCCTTTGGGTTATTATTAAAAAAGTAAGTAAAAAAAAAAAAGTTTTTTAATTAGATTTCGCAATAACAATCCACCACTAACTAGTAATCTAACTTGTATGGGAGAGACAAAAATACCCGAACACATCCGTTAGCTTCAGCTGACCTCGAAATACTAAACGAGATGACGCAGGAACAAACTTGACGTATACGAATGTTTTGTGGGTTTCGGTATAGTTTTTTTGTACCTGAACGTACGGGATACGGCTTGTAGCGTTCGGGCACGTACGTTCGTATGGATAGGGCGATTTTTTTTTTAAAAGAAAGACAAATCTTCCCAGGTTACGTATAACCTGACAATATTTGAAAATCTCCTACTACCATCACAGTAAGAGGAAGATGTTGCTTGTGTCGTAACGGAGGACTTAGCCAGCCGAGGAATTGAATTCACGACGCCTGGGTGAGACCCAAACGCGATGCCAACTCAGCCACTGACCGATTAATTCAATAGACTCTCCGGGATTGCCAAGAATTGTTAAGATGTGAATTATTGTAAAATTTCATGACGCAAGTGCTCAGCGTCGAAGAGTAATTGATGTGTTAGCACACAGACACAAGTCTAACCCTAAGAACGCAAAAAAAAAGAGAATCTGGATCTGAAATCACAAATAAGCGACTAAAATTGTAAAGAACAGATCTCAATCTCGGACGGCCTTCATCCGGCTATAGATCGTAAACGACTGATGAAGATGATAACATTGATAACGCTACAACAATGTTAGATTCACCTTCCGGAAATCCGTCCATTTTGCCCTTTATCCATCAAATAACTAGGTACAGTAGTGTGCGTATTCCTGGCCCTTGTGCTCTGAATAATGAATTTACGCCGCCTTTTCAACACTACAGTCGTTGTTCGCTAGATGCCACCCTCTTTACATCGTGTTTTAGATGCGAGATATAGATAGATTTAGATCAGAGGAGTGGGTTGTAGAACGGTGAAGACACAGAAAATGGAACAAAAAAACGAACCTCATCATTAATTTGATAATTAAAAAAAAAAAAAATTTTAAACCTTACCTAAGGCCATTGGCAAAGCTAGAATCTACATATTAACCGGTTTAGTGCTATGCTTATTTAGCAAGTATGTATATACATTACTACAGATATTCTGTGTTTTTAAATAAAAAAAGCATGGTATTCAATAAAAATGCAATAACAAATATCAATCAATTTTAACAATTTTGTTTAAAATTGTACAAGTAAAGAATAAAACTTTACGAATATTATAGTTCTAATAAAAAAAAGTTTGCTTTTGAAAAAAACTTTAGTTGGAGGAATAATACCAAAAATCTCGTTTGTACAGTCATCTGAAGAAGAAGAAAATGAATCCAAAGATTCACATCTTTTATTGTGATGTACAATAATGTCACTTCGGTCGTCACTGTCTTCATTTATGGGAACAAAGGTCTCGTCGTCCGTAGTGCCGCTGTCATTTGATACATTACGATGATCCGCAATAGAACTAACTTTTCGACATGGTGAAAAATATCGATTCACTTTAGGGTGTATTTCTTATAACAGGATAAACAATTATCAAGACACACGCCAACCGCTACATACTACGGTCAAATTAAACACGTGTTCTCCGGAGGACGACAAAAATCACATTTAAAATTGCAGCGCTATAGCGCTGCGTCGCAATTTATGTAACTAAAGCTTACAGCGCGATAGCTCTGGGGCGCACTCTAACGGTTAATACTCTAATTCATCAGCAGAGTTATTTTTTCAAATAGTTCTATTTTGACATGCGTTCTCCCACATCTCGCTCTACGATAAGGTCGATTTTTGCGTGTACATTTACGTAACCTCAAAGTTAATTTGTTGGAGGAAGACATGGCACGATCAAGTGAACCAAATACTTGAGTTATGTGTATGTATGAGACAGTGTATGAATGTGAATGAAGCAAGGAGTATGTGCAAATATCGAGTTGTTTGGAAGTCCCACCTTTCTACCTACTCCTGTCATCTGTGATGGTTAGTTAGTTAAAAATGTTCTTTTTGAAATAGGGGAAATAATGTTATCCGTCCCACTACCGCTAAGTTAAAGACTAACAAAGAAACAGCGTGATGGTGAGTTAGTTAATAATGAATGTCTGTCTTTCCTTTATACGGGAAAAATGTAACGCATCTTCTACGGTTCTTTCCCCCCTGGTTCCCGATACTAAACATAGCCCCACAAGTTGCAGACGAGCGAGAGGGGTAAGGGGAGGGTTAGGCGGGACGGGACTCCCTCCCGAAGTATCTAGTTACCCATTATAATATTATTATTCCGGGATAAAACAAAATATGAAAGCGCGCAGCGGCGTAGCGAGAAAATTACGGGCCCCGAGGTGTAGATGTATATATATATAATTAGATGAGGCGCGTAGTGAAAAAAGTGGTTCCACTTATTTGGATATTGTGAACATCCATCTATATACCACCACTTTAGTTGACCTACAGCCATCGACCGTGGTTGATTTATGACACATCGAAATGCCTTTGTGCTGAGTGTTGCGTAATTGAATTAGCAAATACAAAAAAAAAATTAATAGGACTACGTAATTAATCATTGAAGAAAACAATATTAACATTACCTAAATGAAACATGAAACCGGAAAAAACAACAGAAAATAAAAAGATTGCGCATTTTTAATATCTTTGGGTAATTTATTGTATTGTGTGTAAGCTATATATTCTAAAGATTTTAGTCCATATTTTGTTGAGTATATTTTTGGTACATGTAGTTTGTTGTGGTTTCTTGTGTGGTGTACGTCGTGATTGTAATTGAGTGTGGTGTTAGTATGTGCCGAGTGGATTATCTATCTATTTGAAGATGGACATCGCTGCAGTGCTTCAAGAAGTTCTGCAGCGAATGGTTGCTGACCTTCATCGTAAGCCGAAAAACATCATAATTCATACATAATTGTGTTATAGATTAAGTTTTTTTTTTACTTTTAAAATCTTTTTTATTTAAGTGTAGATATTTTAAGTAACTTCGACATTATCCGATTTCTAGAGACATGGCTGAAAACCAGCTGCACTCCGGGCTCTGGAATGTATAGCTGACCAGTGACCTTTTTATCAATTGCTAAAATGATATAATATGTAAAATAACTTATTGACAAATAAATGTTTTTGTATTATTATTTTTAATTATTTTGCTCGACCCTCAGCATTAGCCCAAAGTACCCGAGAAATAGTTACGCCACTGGTTATACCCCTTCCTGCCGCCCAGAGTTGTGCTTTTCCCAGGTCTTTTTGAAATAATATTAACAGGAAGAAATTTGCGGCCATTTCGTGCTCAATTAACAAAATATATTCGAGAATAATTAGAAATTCTTTTTTAACAGAGATTATTGTCTTTATTACAAATAGGTACAATTAAATTAGGGATGAAGAGATGCGGTAGGAAACAATGGAATTTAAATGTGATTATTTTTAATGGGGGTTAATTTGTAACGAATGTTATAATTAATGATGGATAACCTCAGTGGCATAGTCGGTGGCGTGCACAGGGTTTCAATCATGGTAGGCAGTAGGAAAAATAGCGAATTGATTGAATAATAATAATTTGATGATTTGTATAGTCCCGTTTTTGCGATAAATCACATCAAGGGCGCTGTACAAATATTACTTCTTATTCTCTATCTAATTATGTACAAACAGATTCGGAAAAACATACTTACCTGCAGCTGGCAGGTCGCTTCAGGTGAACACAGTTTTATTAGAAAATTTAAGCTTGGAGATGATATGATTTTTATAGTTGTTATTTCATCCTGTAAATAATGCAAGGCTGATGTAAGTGTCATGAGCAAGCTTAAGAAAGGGATGCTTAGATGGTTTGGGCATGTATAACGAATGAACGAAGAAAGGATTGTAAGGAGAATATATGACGCTAATATGAATGGAAAAAGTCGAAGGAAGACATGGCACGATCAAATGAATCAAATACTTGAGTCGGGCCATGTCAGAAGTCGTAATAACAGAATATAATGTATGAGACGATGTATGAATGTGAATGAAGCAATAAGTGTATGCCAAGATCGAGTTGTTTGGCGGTCCGTCCTCTCTGCCTACCCCTGCGGAGAAGCGGCGTGATGATTGGTTAGTTAGTTATCCTCCTTTTCTATTGATGTTACATTTATTAGAAGATTGGTGGCACAAGAAGAGTTGGTATTTATTTAAATATTTATAATTTTTAGGACCGGAGAATATTTATAAAATGACCTTAAAAAGCGTAAGAAGTTTTTAAGAGATATTAACATTTAGTTATTTACAGTGTTGCGGGCTGTGGAGGCATTTGCGCACCGATGCGTGAATTTTTATTTTTATACTTCAGGTAAGCACTAACCGGCTGCTAGCCTGGCTAAGCAATTTACTTGTGCATTTCTTTAATGTATGGAAATGATTGTCTGAAAAGATGAGTTTTGAGTTTAGTTCTGAATTCTGTCGAGTCTTTGATCATTCTCAAGTCATGCGGCAGCTCATTAATGATTAATCCTAAGCTGTTAGCTTTAACCGATGTTGTTTAGAATGACCTGCCCCTGTAAATATCCAAATAACTGCTTCATTTATGGATATTACAAGCCAGGATATATATACACTTTCCATATATTTTCGACGGCACAATTCCATGAAAGAAAGTCAACATTAGTTCGTTGGTAAAATTGTACTAATCTAACTAGATCCGATACACACGCATCAGAAGGTTGTGTGTTCAAATCACGTTGGGGTCACCAGTAAAGATGCTATAGTTGGATGGTGAAAAGATGCGTGGAGTAATGAAAGAGATCAGACACAATGTAACTTATTTATTAATATCCAGTTGCGTGGACAGAGTTTTTAATCAGGGTAGGCATTAGAAAAAAGAAGTGAATTAATTAACAGCCGTGGTCAGTTTTTGCTAAGAATGGCTAAGCTGCCGGCTTTAGCCGATATTGGTTGGGATTACCTGCCACAGCAAATATCCAAATAACCGCTTCGTTTATGCATATTGCAAGCCAGTTACTGGATATATATAAAAAGTCCATATTTTTTTCGACCGCGTGAAAGAAAGCCAACACAATATGAAAATTGTATTGTTAGTAAAGTTGTACTAATTAATAGAGGTACTAACAGATGGCGCTGATTGCTACGTTTGTGATTTGTACCGAAAGGCACGGCCTTTTTTGACACTAACACAAACGAATCTTCCCTTGAATACGCATTGCGCACACATGTACATTTTTTGTGTAGAATACAGTCAACTTCATACTTAGTTTCTGCTTTTGACACATACATAATACAAGAATGAAGCAATGACAAAAGTATACATTTGAGAGAACATTCAAGTCAAAGCCTGAACACGGTTTTAATGGAGTCCATGATTTTAGACATTCTAAATGATAATCTTAGAGTTCTAATTTCGTAAAGCCCTACAAAAGTCATCAACACTGGTTCCAAAAATTTCAAGGCCCTGGCTTGAGTTAACAAATATTGACATTCTGAACAGCGGAGAATGGTACCCATAATTAGTAATGTTTCTTGAGGAAAAGCAATTCATTGTTTCTGAGTCTACTACGGCAAGGAATGTTGAACTGAGTTCCAATAAAGAAGGTGAGTCAATAATACAATTAATTATTTAAAAAATGCAAATAAGATCAAAGTCTTTCCTAATGTAGAAATGCTTACGGTTTGTTCAATTTCAACATAGGAGTAATCACCTCATTCTCGCCCTAATCTTCATGCAATTCCACGTAAGCGATGTTGTACAGATACAATATGATGAGTATGAACAGCATAGAAAGGACCAAATGACATTGAAATATTCAAGATGAGAGCAAACTAGTGAGAAGTAAAGAATTTTAAGGGTATTTAAATTCAAGTCAATTCTATTGATGAAGCCAAGTTTAAGTGATTTATTAGTGACATTATTGATGTGGTCACGAAAAGAAAGCTTACAGTCTAAGGGGACACCAAGGTCGTTAATAGATCTGACGGTAGATAGGGAGACACTCTTTAATTTATAATCTCATCCGACTTTAGCGAAGGGAGAGCCTACCTTTGAGCCAGAGCGCCTGCAGCTTGGCGTGGTTGTGCGGGCTGAAGGAGTGTGTCTCCAGCAGCCGGTACAGCTCCTTGTAGTTACCGCGGTGGAAAGCCACTGTCGCTTTGGCCTTCAGGACGGATTCGTTCCCGTGGAGCTTCTCGCAGGCGGGCAGCGACCACAGAAACCTTCCAAGGCGTTCCACGTTTCCGGCTTGCTGAAGCACCTGAAAAAATAATATTGGTGAGGTTGTGTGTTAAAATCACGTTGGGGTCACCAGTGAAGGTCCTATAGTTGGATGGTCAAGAGATGTAAGGAGAAATGAAAGAGATCAGACACTATGTAACTTATCTATTGATATCCAGTTGCGTGGACAGAGTTTTTAATCAGGGTAGGCATTACGAAAAACAGTAAATTAATGGATGAATGTGGTAAGTTGATACGGAGAAACAACGAATCGTAGAACTCCAATTGAAGATAAATTAACAAATCTCAAATGAAATATAAAACGGAAAAAGAAATAGAAAATAAAAAAAAGTTTCGGTCGCATCTGGGAATTGAACCCAGGACCTAGCCTTACCGAGAAAACACTTTAAACAATGAGCTAATGAGACCTAATAACAGAGATGCCCTAACACCCAGGGGAAGAAACGAATATAAGGGGGGGGGGGCGAACTAGGCGCGCCGCCAATTTAAGTAAAGCAGAAAATAAGTAAAAAGGCTCGGTTGTTTATAATTTGATTACCGCAGTCAAAATAACGCGAAATAACCGTGGACGGCAGTGAAATAGGCTGATAACAAAACGGGTGTCACGTGACCTTTGCTTCCAGCCGTCGAAATGGTACATTAAGGTAAGTCTATTCATTCTGACGAATTAAACTAACATTATTAATACTATCCTCTATTAAATTCCCATATTTATGGTGGTATTTTTCTGTATGATTGCAAAGTTCTACACGAATATATTTGCAATCTAGATGGTGTCTCGGATACACACATTCGATTTTTTATTTATATGGGGCATCTATTGACTTTACTAGAAGTATGCCATATTTATAAATACATAATATACTAGATGTCGCGTAACAGGCTTTCCTAGGGCTATAAATTCCGACACGGTGAAAAGTTCTCCTTTTTACCACCAGCGGTGAAAGCAGCGCTACTGCAACAGCGTGAAGGCTTTCGTTTTATTTAGTGACTAAATCTGAATAGCCAGATACTCGCAATCTTCCCAAATTGAAGAAAATACCTATATATAGGGAGGTGACAGTTTAACGTTGAAAAAAAAACATAATTTTCTTCATAAAATATATATATTTTTTAAAACTACGTTTTGAAACACCAATTTATTTTAAATACATCACCAACCGGTTTCGCTTACACCAAGCTTCGTCAGGGTAATATTTAAAACTAAACAAAAACACATAAAGTGAGCATATATATGAGCACATGAAGAAAAAGGGAGTAAAGTCGTAATATTTATTTTTTTAATTATCGATTTCTATAATATATTACGAAAATATTTCACCGAAAAACCGTTAAAATGTATGGAAAAAAAACAATTCGTACAACTCGGGCCGCTAGAAGGCGCTAGTGTAGCATATAGCAGGAGCTGGAGGTATTGTCATTTTAGGGTATTTGATATTACTATCAATGTTAATGCCTTTCTTTATTTATAAAGCTTCTAAATTATCTAATCTAATACCAAAAACACTTTTTATAACCACGAATATATATCATTTTTCTCCAATCGCTTAGCTCAAGCTTCCCCAGGGCAAATATAATAACTAAAGAATAATACAGAGCTATCGGTATATATATTTACAGTGAAATAGAGAGAATACAAAAGAGAGAGAAAAGAGAACAAAATATTAGAGGGAGACAACAATGGAAAAGAATTATGTGTAGAGAGAGAAAACATTAACATACGTTAATAATAATAGATAGTAAATACAACAGTGTAATGGGAACATAATGAAGTCATTAAAGAGAGATCATTCCACAATATTTATACAAGAAAGAGCAGTTTATTAATGGAAAATACGACTACTAGATTACACAATAAAACATAACAATGGTATCCATAACGACATATGGGGTGGAAGTGAATAATTGATAAGCTGGGCTTAGCTAAGCGAAACCGGTTGGCGAAAAATAAAATATATTCGTGGTTTATTACAAAGCGTTTGTTTTATTTAATATGATGTCAGACCACAAAGCGTTTGCTTCTCGTAAATATATTTTCTTTTTTCGGCGGGACGTCTGGCTCAGATTCTGCAGTATTACCGCAATGTCACGGGGGTTACGATGAAATCAAGAAGCGGTTAGTACATTAGACGAAAGATCTCCCAAAAGAAATGCCAGGAGTGAAGAAAAAAGGAAGAAAGAAAAAGAAGTGGGGAGAAAGGCGAAACACGATATGGGATTATTTTCAGCCACGCTGGGATAGTATTGGTGAGTGGAAAATTTCAGAGTAAAATAGGAATCTTACTAAAATCTTGTCCGTTTGAATCGGTTAAATGAACAGATGTTAATATAAAGGTGTCTAGCCAGCATAAATTAGAAATTAGAACTTTGAGATCGATAGAATAATGTATTTAAAAGAAATTAGAATAAGAATACCGATAGAATAATGTATTTAAAAAAATAGAACATGAATACCCATAAAATAATGTATTTAAAAGAAATTAGAACATGAATACCGATAGAATAAAGTATTTAAAAATAATTTGGACAATGTAAATCGATAGAATAATGAATACATCATTCTATCACGTTGTATTCATGTCCTAATTTCTTTTAAATACATTATTCTATGGGTATTCATGTTCTAATTTCTTTTAAAGGCGATACAATGCAAAGTGATTCAAAATCGTGTGTTTTTGGTTTGAATATTTGATGGCCTAGAAATATCATAGATGATTTAATCTAATTAAGAAAAAAATGTTTCTCTTATATTGTCATATTGTTCATTGTGGCAAATAAGTGTTTTAGAATGCCTGAACTTTACAAAATAAAATAAAACAAGCGTTTTGGTGATGTTTTTTTTGTTTTGCGTAAATCGAATCATACGGGTGGTGTTAACCGGGAATTTCAACCTTTTCGCCACCTGCATAAGGAGTTCATGATTTCGTTCGAATTTTAGGAAATGAATTGCCTTAACATTAGCATATTGATAAAATTAACATTTGGAAGGTTATGTTGTGTACCGATTTTTATAAATAATAATATTTTGCAACACACATTCCATTGTTGTGTAAATTATCACTGAAAACAAGGGCAATAACAAGTACATAATTTATTTAAAAATGTAAATATGTTAGTTGTAAGTCTCTATTCCTAAACCATAGTTGTAAGACATACAACAATATTGTTCATAGGACCCACCTGTCCATTAATATGTCCGTCACTAGTTATAAGTCTTAGTTGTAAGTCGCTAATTATAAGTCTGAATTAATTAGTTTCTAGGTCACTAGTTATAAGTCTTAGTTGTAAGTCGCTAATTATAAGTCTGAATTAATTAATTTCTAGGTCACTAGTTATAAGTCTTAGTTGTAAGTCGCTAATTATAAGTCTGAATTAATTAGTTTCTAGGTCACTAGTTATAAGTCTTAGTTGTAAGTCGCTAATTATAAGTCTGAATTAATTAGTTTCTAGGTCACTAGTTATAAGACTTAGTTGTAAGTCGCTAATTATAAGTCTGAATTAATTAGTTTCTAGGTCACTAGTTATAAATCTTAGCTGTAAGCCATTAGGAATAAATCTAAGATGTAAATTATTATATATAATTCTAAGCGATATGGTAGAGGATAGATATATTATGTTGTAAAGCGCCCTTGAGGTTATTTTCTCACGTAAACGGCGCTATAGAAATAATTTTATTATTATTACTATTATAAGTGCGTAAGTGTTAATAATCTAAAAGTCATATGCGTGCAATAATAACAATAATAATCGGATGATTTTTATAGCGCCGTTTTTGTGAAAAATCACCTCAAGGGCGCTGTACAAATCTTACTTCCTATTCTTACATTATTCCTATATTACATCTATTACATTTTTTTTTGGACAGGCTTATCATTACACATTATTTATAGACCATATAAAGAGATGCAGTTAAATTATCAAAACTAAATACGGCTTGGTCTAAGTTTTCATATATGTGAAATTGAAAAAAATAGAAGCTAACTGTATTTATTCCTTACGATATATTGCAAGACGTCAATAGAAATGATAGAGTGATTGTTTCCATTATATTCAAGAATGTATTTAAGCTAAGACAATGAATTATTTTCCATATTTTTAGGATAAATAACACAGAATACTTTTAAAAGGGGACACTTTGAGTAGACCGTTGATAGATACACTAGCAAAAAAAGAAATTTTTAAATGATCGCTTCGGCAAAAAAGATGCAAAATCATATCTTCCCAATTTATTAATTGTTTTTGTGTTTAATTCGTAGAACTCCATAATTTTTATCATTTTTAATGTTATTATTAAGTTCTGCGACCATTTTGGTTTTTTTTATTTATTATTGTGACAGCTGTTTCGGTGTTTAAAGCCATTTCCAAACTGTGGTTAGGTCACTTTGCGACGACTTATTTGCACGCTTCTATTTTTTTTTTTAAAGTAGGAATCCTGAACTTAATAATAGTGGCACATATGAATTAAAATGTGACCACGCCGGTTGTGACGCTACCTATATAGGGCAGACGGGAAGGGCTTTCTCAACTAGATTCAAAGAACATATACGATGTTATGATAATAAAAGAACTTTTTCAAAATTCGCAGAAAAGTTCATTAGTTCATCACGTCCAGCTGCTTGTGGCCTAATCAAAGTTTTAAAATGGGTGTGAACGCTGAAACAGCTGTCACAATAATACAAAAATAATTTTTAAAAAACACACAAAATTTATAATAACATTATTAAATTTGATTTACGTTTTTAATTAAAATGTTTTCAAGATAAAACTTCATAATATGACGTGTTAATCTGGAGTGACCTGCCATGTGCAGGCAAGTATATTTCTGTATCTGTTTGTACATAATAAGATAAACTCTAGCAAGTAGTATTTGTACAGCTCCCTTCATTGGTGTGATTTTTCACAAAAATTGCGCTATACAAATCATCTAATTATTAATATTAGCTCGTTCGTTAGTTCCTTCTGCAGCCGCCTACAGAGTTAACCGTGTCAAGCTGTAGGTATATTTTAACCTCGTATAAACGGACTACAATGGCTATGTAACATGATACGAGGAAAAGAGACGCCCTGTATTCCATAAAACACGTAGTATACTCATTTTAACCGCGAGAAAAAGAGACAGAGCTACAAAATGACGCAGAACACGGATCAGAAAGTCGAGACGGCCGTAGTAACCGAATCCAACATATCGAGTTCGTCTTCAAATTAAAGGTATCGGTTTTGCTGCGAGAGTAAGCGAGATGACACGTGTTTGGGGGGTGTTGCAGGTGATGCGTGTAAAAGAGACGGGTGTATGTAACGGTACCCGTCTCGAATGACGATAAAGTTTCGCGGGTTTATTTCTGTCACGTTTAATTTTGGAACGAGGCAAATGTTGCCAAGTTTGAGATGAGTTGGAGAATTTTGTGTTTCAGTTACGTAAATTCGTTAAAATGTATGTTATTTTCTTGTTAACAGGACAAAGAGAGGCTGCGGGAGCGGATTGACAGAGAAAGGAGTTTCCGAATAATAATATACGACGCAAAAGCGAATGGTGGAAGAAGTCGGGGACGCCCGAAGAAAATACGGAACGATAAAATTAATCGAATGGGCACTCGAGACATGACATTTTTTAATAATTTTTATTGTATTTAACAGACTACTTCCATTAACTATACACGAACAAAACAATAATATGTATGAAATTATACTAAATGACAAGAATCAAAATACATCTTGAAACCTTCATGGTTGACATGTTAAGAAACTAATAAATAAGAGTGATAGAACGGTAGATACTCTCAGTATCGCCCTGGTGTAAGATCAACTTTCAGAATCGTAATATTACGATTGCTTTAAATTACTTTAGCCGTGTTTGGTGACCAAATCGGAATAGTTGGGTAGTATCATTCCAACCTAACCTAACTAATTAATTAATCAACACGCCGTTTCTCCGCAGAGGTGGGCAGAGAAGGCGGACCCCCAAGTAACTCGGTATTGGCACGCACTCCTCGCTTCATTCACATTCATGCATCGTCGCATACATTCTCTTCTGTTATTCCGACTTATGACATGGCCCGACTCGAGTATTTGATTTACTTGATCGTGCCATGTCTTCCACGGGCGTCCCCGACTTCTTCTTTCATTCACATTTGCGGCATATATTCTCCTAACACTCCTTTCTTCGTTCATTCGCTCCACGTGCCCAAAACATCTATGCGTCCCTTTCTTAATCTTACTCATTACGTTAACATCAGTCTGCAAATCTAAACATTTTTCACACGATCATACATGGTTTTACCACATATTCGTCACAGAGATCTCATTTCTACAGCATCCAGTCTACTTTCATCCTTCCTCTGCCAGTTCACCAAAGAAAGGAACCCGAAGGAAAGATTTTTTAACTCAACGCAAACATTTCCATTATGCATTCTGGATGATCCATTTAACAATAAAAATTGCGCTATAAAAATTAGCCAGGTATTATGATTATTAAAAATTCAACAGAACGGCGCCAATATCCAGATAAGTGGGATTGTTGAGTCAATAGCTGCGAGGTATCTGACCCTCAATCTTCAAGATTTAAATGGAAATGAACCTTGAAGGTTTTTATAATATAATATTTATTTCAGGTACGTACCTGACCTAGGTAAATATAAAAGGACCCTATGCTAAGCCTGAAGGGTCCTTGAGGACCCAACACAGAACTTGAGGACCTGAAAGGCTTGATTCTTGAAGAGTACTTTACGGTAAAAGCGTTCCATTCAGGTAAATATAAAGGGACTCAACCATATTATAATAATAGTGCCTGAGATTCGCATACAATTGCTGCTCTTTTTTGTTTCTACCTACAGACGAAACGTATGATTTTCTTTACACAGTCGCTTTGATAGTCCATGCAGTTTGGTCGTAGCTCGGCGATAGTCGTCACGCAAAAAGTGCCGTATCTCCCAAAGTTTCTATTATCGATGGATCCAAAATAGATCCCTGGGGAACGCTTGAGGACTTAAAACAAGGTTTGAAGTTTGATGGAATAATGATTTTTGTTTTAATTAAAAGATTTAAAGATCACCCCAAGGAGACCATTTACATAAAAAAACGAACATGAACATAATATTATTAAATGCAGATACCAAGGAAACTGAAACTCTACTACCGATTAATAATAAAAATATCACATCCCATGAATACGCTCTGAAGAACTTAATAATAACTCATAAGAAAGAAGCCAGAATTTGGGAGTGACATTGGGCTATATCGACACAATGACTTCAAAAGCCTCAAAAATTTTAGGATTCATTCTCAGATCATGTAATAAATTCTCTAACCTTAAAACAATGAAAATCCTTTACTTTGCTTACATCCGCAGCTCACTAGAATTTCCGTCACAAGTATGGAACCCACAATATAAAACATGTGTGCACAACTTGGAACGTGTTCAAAATCGCTTTCTACGATACCTAGATTTTCGTAGTTACCATCCCATATAAATCACAATAGTCGGACGCGTTTTTTAATACGAGTATGTTGTTGTTGGAAGGTCGAAGAATCTCGGCTGTTGTACAATTTCTGAAGAAAATTGGTAGATCCACCGCAGATTGCTCGGAACTCCTACAACGGATCCAACTACGAGTTCACAATAGGCTAACCAGATAGGACCAAATTCTTAGCCTTCCTCGATGCAACACTAATTCTAAGCCAAACTCCTCCATTTATCGGGCATCACATATCTTTAACACGCACTACTCACAATTTGACATCTTTAACTCTGTCCCACACTCCATAAAGTCACACCGGCGGTCTATCGAGCCTTTATAACTTAGATACCTACTCACCCCATACTAGTACCACTCTATTAACTTCTTTATATTAAAACTGTAAAACTTTCATCTCTATACAATTTTCTAATAAAACTGTGTTCACCTGAAGCGACCTGCCAGCTGCAGGTAAGTATGTTTTTTTCTGTATCTGTTTGTACATAATTAGATAAAGAATAAGAAGTAATATTTGTACAGCGCCCTTGAGGTGATTTTTCACAAAAACAGCGCTATACAAATCATCATTACATTGTTCATTAAACCTTCTTCATTATGTTAGTATTCATTGTACCTTGTTCATTGAGTTACATTGTTCATTGCACCTTGTTCATTAAGTTAGTATTCATTGTACCTTGTTCATTAAGTTAGTATTCATTGTACCTTGTTCATTGTGTTACACTGTTCATTGCACCTTGTCCATTGAGTTACATTGTGCATTGAGTTACATTGTTCAGTGAACCTTGTTCATTGAGTTACATTGTTCATTGAACCTTGTTCATTGAGTTACATTGTTCATTGAACCTTGTTCATTGAGTTACATTGTTCATTGAGTTACATTGTTCATTGAACCTTGTTCATTGAGTTACATTGTTCATTGAACCTTGTTCATTGAGTTACATTGTTCATCGAACCTTGTTCATGGAGTTACATTGTATAGCGTCCTTTTTGTGAAAATTCACCTCAAGGGCACGATACAAATGTTTGTCCGAGGCTTTGTCCTACTACTAAGTATGAATCATTTATAACAGATTGCATCTACCAGTTCATCAGTCAATAACATAAAACTATATGGAGGACCAATGTACCTCTTATCCAGGATGAATGAATGAGCTAATGATGAATGTAAGTAAGTCTAAAGTCATGGTGTTTGAAAGAGAGAGTACGAAAACAGTGTGCAATATAGTTGTGAATGATGAATACTTGGAGCAGGTCGATGAGTTCGTGTATTTGGGAAATATGTTTACAGAGATGGAAAGACTGATAGGGATATTAAAAAAAGGATGAATGCAGGAAACTCCATTAACGGAGAACTGAACGCGATTGGCGCTAATAAAAATGTACCTAAAGAAGCGAAGCTAGCAGTCCACAATGGAGTACTGATACCAACCCTGATGTATGGCAGTGAGGCATGGAACTGGCAGAGGAAGGATGAAAGTAGACCGAATGCTGTAGAAATTAGGTCTCTGAGGTGAATATGTAGTAAAACTACGCTGATGTCAACATCAAATAAAGTACTCTTGTATCGATCACTTTTTTGTGAGGTTAAATGGAAAGCAATCCGTCGGAGCAGGCGTGAATTCAATATCAGCATGCAAATGTGATTAATAATCAAATTATAATATTGCTGATCACCACACGACGGCTGTAAACATTCACTTTAACTCTATGGAACGGGCAAACTCTAACAAATCTCGTAACATAACGATTCTATCACAAAAACATATAATATTCATAATTATGATTGGAAATCACTTCTAGAGGTAAAAAACTCTTTTATTATTTATTCAAAAATTAAAACTTATTTTGATGACTTGCATAAAAATAGTACAATTGTGATAAGTAAAAAATCTAAAGCACGACCTTTTGCCAAAAATGATTGGATATCTAATGATGCATTGAATAAGATTAAAAGAAGAGATTTTTTTATATAAATAAACGTTGGAAAAATGCTCCAACAAACAAATACTATGAAAAAGAATATAAATCTTTTAGAAATGTTTTAAATAAATTGTTAGTTAAATTAAAAAGTACGTACTATAATGATAAATTTAAAAACTATTTTCATGATTCAAAAAAAACATGGGAGGAGTGTAATAAAATTTTAGGAATGAAATGTAAAAACTACTGTGACGAAGTTGTCTCCAAATATCTGATGAAAGATCGAACAAAAGAAAATGTAACTAATGAGTTTGTTGATTATTTTTCTGAAAGTGTTTACAATATGTTACATAAGTGCAACTACAGGACATCTGGGTTTGAACCGGAGGATATGCCTCAAAGCATGTACCTACCAAGAGCCACAGTGGCTGATATAGAAAACATTGTTAGGCAAAAGAAAAATGAAAAGCTCTTCCAGGAATTGATAATATCAGGATGAGCGATATTAAAAAAAACATATTTTAACCTTAGGTCCAATTATAACCCATTTTGTAAATAGAATCTTATTTCAAGCAAAAATTCCTGACGAATTAAAATGTAGTATTATCAGACCTATCTATAAAGGAGGTGATCACACTGTATTGGATAACTACAGACCAGTTAGTATTTTACCATCACTCGACAAAATTATTGAAAAATACATTCAGTTAAAATTAGTTAAATATTTGGAAAAATTTTCCATTATTGGTACCAATAAATACGGTTTTCAAAAAAAAAGAGCACTGAATTGCTACTTCAAAAGTTTGACAGCCTAATAAATAATGAGTTAAATTGTAAAAAAACATGCATTAGTCTTATTTATAGATTATTCCAAGGCTTTTGATACTATTGACCACTGTAAATTAGTGACAATAAAAAAATTATAGGAATTAGAGGAAAGCTTCTAAAACTCTTTGAAAATTACTTAAGCAACCGATGCATGAAACTGAAACTATTGAACACTTTAAGTTAAAAAAAAAAGGAAGTTTATGGCAGGAGTTCCTCAAGGTTCCATATTAGGTCCAATTTTGTATATTATTTATGTATCATTCATTAAATACATTTTTAGACATGTAAAGCACTTTATGTATGCGGATGATACTGCTTTGGTAATTTCTAGCTGTGATGAACATGTATGGACCTTTTACAAAAAGACTACATTGAACTTTTAAAATGGTCTCATGATTCTGGATTAATCATAAATGCAAAAAAAACTAAATTGATGCACATAAGATCCCCAAATGCAAAGGTATATATTACACCTGAAATACAAACACATACTTCAGATTGTTTACACGATGGCATTCCTGCATCGTGTACATGTGAAAATGTTGAACTTGTGAAATCATATGTTTATTTAGGTGTCATTATTGATTGATTTTTTAAGTGGGATTTACAAATAAATAAGGTTTGTGTACGATTAAGATCAATTGTAAGTAGATTATTTAAATTAAAATTCTTTGTTCCAATCTGTACAATTCGAATAATTTATTTATCATTAGCGGAATCTGTTATAAGGTATGGAATTAGAGCCTGGGGACTTTCCTGTAAAACAAACATCAATCATGTTCAATCAGTACAAAATTCACTGGTTAAATTATTAGCTCATAAAAGTTTATACGAACAAAGGCATAATATTCCATACTTTTATCAGAGTCTCAAAATTCTTTCAGTTAGATCAATTCTGTGGTACAAAATTATATTTCAGCACATAAATAACCCTATATTTAATACAAATAGACTAGAGCACAATTACAACACTCATCTCAATTTGAATGAAGGATTAATGGTTCCTAAGCATAAAAACAAATATGGACAAAGAACTTTAGAACACATGATTCCTAGTTGTATAAATATGTTACCGCTGAAATAAAAAACTGTAATAAAACTAAACCATTAATAAACACATTGAAAACTTGGCTAGCTGAAAGAAGCTATTTGTATTAGAAATAAGGAATTATTATTTTATTTAAGATTTATTGTTTTCGTTTATGTTTTTATTTTATTTCATTTTTTTTTAAATATATTTTTGCAGAAATATTTTAAGTAATATTTTTATAAATATTAATGTTTTAAGCTTGTATGTTTTTATTTTATATATTGTTTCTTTTAATTTTTTTTAAATGTTTTTATTTTACATATTTTGTAACCTTGACTGTAAATTTTATGTTTTTGATAACAAGCTCCCGTTAGACAAACTACAAAAAAGTAGTTTATCGGGTCTTTTTGAGTTGTATTTTTTTTCTGTTGTAAAATTAAATAAAAAAATGGAAGCGTAATAAGTAAAATTAAGAAAGGGACGCTTAGATGGTTTGGCCATGTAGAGCGAATGAACGAAAAAAGGAGTGTAAAGAAAATATATGACGCGAATTTGAATGGAAGAAGTCGGGGAAGCCCTAGAAAGACATGGCACGATCAAGTGAATCAAATACTTAAGTCGGGCCATGTCAAAAGTCGGACTAACAGAAAATAATGTATAAATGTGAATGAAGTAAAAAGTATATTCCAAGATCGAGTTGTTTGGCGGTCCATCCTCTCTGCATATCCCTGCGGAAAAACGGCGTGATGGTTAGTTAGTTCATGTACCACCAATGCCATGAACCATTATCGCCAACATCGTTCATCCATACTGCTGCTCGCATTTAAACGCGGCGGCGCTCCGCCTTTGTTTCTACCTATACATTAAACGCATAACTTTCATTGCATAGTCCGTACAGTTTGGCCGTAGCGAAGCGAAGGTCGGCACACAAACATCTCCCTTTGTTTCTATTATTATCTATGACCCCATCTGCCGATTGTGCTTGATGCGGACTCAACGGTTGTGGGAACTGCTTATCCTATCGATGGAAGACCAGAATTTACGGAGCAGTGAAAACTCAGGCTGTTTCTCAGTGGGTTAGAAAAGCGATAGATTGTATATCTAAGGCCAGACGAATTTCCATGTGTCTTCTGGAGCGAGGACTAACCACTGAGGTCAGACTTGCCCTCACGAACCATATCCACGTTTGTTTAGCGTGATTTTGACCACGGTAGACAAATTACAAAGCATTTATAAAAGGGTCAAACTAAATTTTCGGTTTTTGTGAACAAGCCGAACCCTTTAAAAAAAACTTATTTGCTGTTTTATTTGAATTGGAGGCACGCCTAGCTCGCCCCCATCCTACCTTATTTTGGTTTCATCCCCTTGCGTGTTAGGGCATCTCCATGTATTATTTGCCCTGTGAAACTAACTAACTGTGGGATTTTTTTAGCCTTTCCACCCCTGTTGGTTTTTCGATATCCCAATATTTCGTAAGCAACTACTAGTTACTGTTTAAAATAACAATGTTAATAAAAGACTCACCTCACAAACGCACGCCACCTGCTCCTGCGTGAACCCGAACGAGGGCAATAAGGCCGCGTCTCTGGCAGCCTGCCCTGCCCCGCCAGCGTTGCCTCCCTGCGGGCCCGACATGGCCCCGTACTCGCCCAGCGGCTGGTGTTGCAGCATGCTGCCGCCTGGGCGCGTCACCGGCAGCGCATGCTACGCTGGCATGCTTTAAACGCACACGAAGGCAGTGCCTTTGTCAGTTGACTCAATAGGAATACGCTCGTGTAAATCAGTTAGATTTTCACTGGCATGCTTGTAGCGGCACCTTATTAATTGGCTTGATTGTAGTATTGGTCGTTCCAATCAGATAAGTTTGATAGACATTAGAGTTAAACTTTTACAGGATTTGGGTTTTTACTAGTGTACAAAGACGGTACCTTGTCAGTTTTGGTTTAATGCATTTTTTTTATAAGTAACCAATTAGACCTTAGTTTGGTGAGGCACGGTTTTCACTAGAATGCCTTTTTTGCACAATTAGGTCCACTGTTTTTCAGAAATTGGGCACTTTAACACTGTTAAAATCACTCTATTATTCACTTCGAAAGTTTTGTTGAATTGCACTTCAACTAAAGTTTTAAATAATTTTAGCACTGTTTTGTACCAGTATCGTGGTTTTATATTTATCGCAGAACTAGGTTTTCATTATTTGTCTGAAAATGAGAAATGATGTTTGGTCATAAAAACGTATTTGTTTTAAGTTACTAGTTGCAAGTCTCAGTTGCTAGCTATAAGTCTAGGTTGTAATCATAGAGGTATATAAATTGAGTAACGTTCCCAAAGTCTAAAAAGTTGTTACCGCTCGTGAAATACGAAGGCGGGCGAAGCGGCTGTCGATGTAACCCGAATCCTTCCGACCGCTAACGAACGGAACGCACCGTCGCAACCCGGAGCATTTCTTACCGGCGGCGCGTGCCGACTTGAGATGCTCTTTAATTTTTTTTAGCAATAAAAAGGCCAGTTTTAAGTATATTGATTATGGTAAAACCTATGAAAGGTTACACCATTACTTTTTCATTTTTTTGTAGAACGACATCTGCAGTCATGTAGGCACTTTGCGGTAATCTTTGGAGATCCATAGCCGACGAGCGCTTGTATTCGACTGAAGCCCGTGTTATCTCAATGTAGCCAATTGGGCTCATTTATGTTGCCCATTTACTCCATTTATATACCGTAATGGTTGAAAGTCATTAATTTATTTCAATGGAAGATGCTCTGAGGAGCTAGCGCGATTGATCGCTTCGGCACCGTTGCAGTAGGAAATACGTCAAACGAGCGCCCAACATTTGTAAACGGTTGACATTTGTCACATAAGAACGAGTCGTAGCAGCGACTTTGTTCAACAGTTCGCCTGTGGAATGATCTGCCGGCCTCCGTGTTTCCTCCCTCATCCCCAGCATTCCAGCATCCCCAAGATGCCATAGGCCTCGAGGGAAATTTTTCCCCCCAGGGCATCTTGTGTAGAGTAAATTTAAAAAAAAAATAAGAAAAAAAGCCACTAGCAATAAATCTTAGCTCTAAGATATAAAATTTGAATTAAAAAAAACATTAATTATTAAGTTATTTTTGGAGAATAGTGGTGAAAGTCGCGTTATTTTTGGAGATCGTAATTTATTTTTTGAATAATGGGGTTAGTGTTTTCAGCAAAAACAATAAAAAAATATTTTGCAGCAAAAGTGGTGCATATTTTATAATTTCTTTTTAAATAGAAAAAAATAATGCCAGCGGGCAGCGTTTTCGACATGAATTTAGCTGCGTTCCATTTTATGGGTATTCAAGCTGGTCAAAACCATAGACAAAGAAATATTTAGAATGTACAATAATATATACCACACGCGAAAATTCAAAAATTCGCGGGTTTTTTCCGAAGATATCAAAGTTCGCGTTTTCGCGTAAAAATGAATTATATTTCTCTGGGGTCTAGACTCTGGACTCTAGACTCAAGTCAGCAATTACTGATGGATTTGACCAATTGGCAGTTTATTGACTTTACCTACCTAGAAACCAAAAGTCATTAATTTATTTTGCCAATTAGACAAACATTCTGTAAAAATTACAAATTCCTGGTATGTTTTTTCCACGGGAGTATTTTCTATGTTTACGTGTCGATGTCTATGTCTCCCGCTGGGTTGGACGTTGTAAACCGTTTGAGTTATTTAATTATTATTAATTTATTAACGATAATAGGGAATTTAATTGTTTTTTCTGTAAGCCAGTCGTGTAATAAAAATGCCAATAGAATTTCTTGGAAAACTGGCAGACAGTTAAATTGTTACGGATAGCAAATTTAATAATATATGACAGATTATCTGGGAAGAAAGTGATACCTACTTAGTATCTCCCTGGTGAAACAAAGACCATTCTGAATCAGAACGTAGCAGCTTTTTTTTAGGATTGCACGCTCGGTGCGGTATCTCCCCTCTCCTCTCGAGAATGATAATGTATGAACTATTCCTTAGGACAGAAAGCCCCATATGCGCTGAATTCATAACGCACATATTGAATTCATTTCGGACCCGCTATCGGGCAGTATTAACTATTCGGAAGAATAGAAAGTGTATGAACTATTTATTCCTTAGGACAGAAAGCCCCGTAGGAGCGGAATTCATAAAGCACATATGGAATTCATTACGGACCCGCTATCAGGCAGTATTACCTATACGGACTAAAAGACAATGTATGAACTATTCCTTTGGACAATTCCCCATTCATAACGCACATATGGAATTCATTTCTGACTTGTTATCGGGCAGTATTACCCATTCGGACTAATATACAATGTATGAACTATTCCTTATAACATAAAAGCTCCATAGGCGCTGAATTCATAACGCACATATGGAATTCATTTCGGACCCGCTATCGGGCAGTATTATACGGACGGGTGGATTGTTTAGCACTGAAATTGAATGATAAAATTATGATACATGTTTTATTTTATTATTATTTAATGGAAGGTCACTGTACAACGCACGTTAGAGAAAACCGGCACTGCCTCTACTAGCTAAGTCCTCCATCATTACGCAAGCAATATTTTACCAATCTAATGACGATAAAAGGAGGAATTAAAATACATTATCATGTTAACCAGAGAAAGTGTGTCTAACTTAAAAAAAATAATGATCTAATGATAAATTAATATTTACTAAGAACGAGAAAAGAAGTAATTCATTGAATTAGAACAATGTGTTTTATTTTACGGACGAGATAACACATTGAACATTTCTGCCATTTAAGCAAAATATTTACACGGGTTTAACTTCTGAAAAATATAAAAAAAATAATGAAACTCAGCAGTTTTTATTGTAGGTCAAGTAAAATATATTATCTTTTATGAACAGTAACGCTAATTTCCAATCTGCAATCGGTGAACAAATGTCATTAGTATATAATCACTGGAAACCTTAGACATTTTCCCAACTACCGTATAGAATTTACAAATTCATCATTTCAAATTTACAACTAACTAACCATTACGCCGTTTCGCAGGGGTAGGCAGAGAGGACGGACCGCCAAACAACTCGATCTTGGCACACACTCCTTGTTTCATTCACATTCATACATACTTTTCTGTTATTCCGACTTCGGACATGGCCCGACTCAAGTACATATTTGATTCACTTGATCGTGGCATGTCTTCTTCGGGCGTTCCCGGCTACTTCTTCCATTAACATTCGCGTTATATATTCTCCTTACAATCCTTCCTTCGTCCATTCGCTCTGTAATACATACCCAAACCATCTAAGCGTCCCTTTCTGAATCTTACTCATTAAGCTTACATCAACCTTGCAATCTTTGCGAATTTCAATATTTTGAAGACGGTCATACAAGGTTTTACCACACATACGCCTCAGAGATCTAATTTCTACAGCATTTAATATAATTTCATCCTTCCTCTGCCAGTTCCATGCCTCACTGCCATACATCAGGGTTGGTATCAGCACTCCATTGTGAACTGCTAGCTTCGCTACTTCGGATATTTTTTTGTTAGCGCCAACCGTGTTCAGGGATTTTGAAAGAAGGGTGAATGCATGAAACTCGAACAAAAATTTGTGTGAAGAAGCGAAGCTAGCAGTCCGCAATGGAATGCTGATACCAACCCTGATGTATTGCAGTGAGGCATGGAACTGGCAGAGGAAGGATGAAAGTAGACTGAAAACTGTAGAAATGAGATCTCAGAGTGGTAAAACCATGTATGATCGTGTGAAAAATATTGAGATTCGCAAAGAACGTAAGGCTGATGTAAGCGTAATGAGTAATTTTATGAAAGGGACGCATAGATGGTTTGGACATGTAGAGCGAATGAACGAAGAAAGGAGTGTAAGAAGAATATATGACGTGAATGGAAGAAGAAGCCGGAGACGCCCGAGGAAGACACACTATCAAGTGAATCAAATACCAGAAGTCGGAATAATATAAGAGAATGTATGAGACAATCAAGTTGTTTGACTATAAAGCAGTATTTGTACAGAGCCTGAAGTAATTTTCAAAAAAACGGCGCTATAGAAATTACCAAAATTTTATTATTATTATTATTCAATTCAAATCAATTCTTTATTCCTTTAAAATGTTTACATTTTAAGGCATTTTTAAAGATTTTATTCGATAAGACAGGATGTACAACATCCAAATTAATAAAAACTAATAGAAAGAAGGTAGACATATAATCTCAGTAAATTGCATACAACACATACTGGTATTATGCAAGTAGCAACAAAGCTTTATGTTTAAACGCAGCTTCATTGATGCTAAATATGTCGATATCCGAAGTGATTCTATTTAACAGCAAGATTGCCCTCCCCACCGGCATGACCATTGGCAAGTTGGTAGTTAGTCCTGCAGGCCGGGAGATAAAACAGTCTATGCTGTCGGTGACGGAGATAACCATCGGGAACATAGAAATGAATGTTCTCCATGATAGCCGAGTTTTCGAACCATCCGTGAATCATGGTAAAGAAATTCAGAGAATCCTGGTTTGTTATTTTTAAGCCTCGTGAATGTTGATAAAGCAATAAAGAAAACAATATGGTGACCGCTTCACGACAACCTAAACTAATACAGACGTCCGCTGTTTTAAAATAACTGCCATTAGGTTATGACTTGTAATAACAGAGTTATGCTATAACTGCGAACACATTGCAGAGTCTCGCCATCACGATAAGACGAATGTCCGCCGCACACCAGTGCAGTCCGTACAGGCTAAAAAGCTGTGCTTGCTCCAAGAAAAATTAACTATAAATTTCTAATCAAAATCATGGAACTTGTTCGCTCACTTATTCAGTTGGTCATAACAATCAAAAGAGGATGATAACACGTCTCTTCGGAAAGTCTTATCCATGAATGGTTCAGTTGCATACCTAATTAACATAGCGAAGGTAGCATTGAAAATTTTCACAGTCCGTGACATTGTAAATAACTATAAATATTTGTAACTGTAAATAATTATTATCGACAATCTCAAATAAAATAATATTTCAAATAAATACCTAATGATGTTGATATCGGTGTAGATGGCGTAAATTGAACTGGTCTCGTTAGCTAAGTTGGTTAAGCGGTTACCCCGGATAGGTAGAGGTCCTGGGTTCGAGTCCCAGATGCGACAGAAATCTTTTTATTTTCTGTTGTTTTTTCGGTTTCGTGGTTCATTTGGGATGTGTTAATATTATCTTCTTCAATGATTAAATACCTACTGTTCTTTTTTTATTTTTTTAGAATAACTCCACACAGGGAAATTATTTTCCTCGAGGCCTATATTAACTTTGGGGATGCTGTGTGGAGGGTCATTTAGAGGGTAGGAAGGAATGAACTTGGGTCTTGAAGATACCCATATTGTAGGATGGAGGAAACACACAGGCCGGCAGATCATTCCACAGCCGGACTGTTGAAAACAAGAACGAGTCGTAGAAGCGACCCGTTCTCATGTCGACCCCTTGGAATAATAAAGTTCTAACTGACACGGCAATGTTATGCGATAATGAGTGTTAAAGTTACCTTCTATAGAGCACGTAATCGCATGACATTGCTGTCTCAGATGGAGCCTTGTTATTCCAATGGGTCAATGTGGCAAATGTCAACCGAGTGCAAATGTTGGGCACGCGTTTGGCGTGTTTCATGACTATGCACCGATGCCGAAGGGATCAATAACGCTAGTTCCTCAGAGCATCTTCCCCTAAAATACCGGTAGATCAAGGACAGCAATCCCACCTGACGTCTGTGCTCCAAATATTGCAATCCGTTTGTTAAGATAGGCGGATCTATCAAACGGACCGCCCGTTTCTGCACAGAGTCAACGGTTTTTTCAGATTCCAATAACCTTCTAATAAATATAATATCGATAACAAATAGGATTTAAACAGTAACTGCAATGTCATGCAATGTGCAGTGTTTTCTAATATTGTGTCCTGTGCGTGCAAAATCATATCTTCTCAAGCAAGTGACCTGCCAGGTAAGTATGTTTCTGTATCTGTTTGTACACAATTAGATAAATCCTGGCAAGTAGTATTTGTACAGCGTCCTTGAGGTGATTTTTCACAAAAACTGTGCTACACAAATCATCCAAGTATTATCATTATCTATATGTATAATAAAAATAAATGTAAGTTTATTTGTTTGTTTGTCCTCGATTTTCTCGAAAATTACAGGACCGGTTTAGCACAGTTTCTTTAAATAGCAGTTTCTTTTTATTAGTGCCGGGAAGGTTTGGAAAGTAGTTTGAATGAAATCCATTATGTAAAACTGTTACTACAACGTTTTAAAATTTGTATGAGAAACATTGAATCCGCCATGTTTTATTTAGGTTGGCCCATAGATATAAAACTCTGGTTAGCCACAGATTGCATATTCAAAAGAAGTTTTTTTGGGTAAAATATTTTCAAAAATGGAAAACACGAGTAGGTACCTACTTAAGAACTTTATGATTTAGATATATTTCGATAAAATAAACGTTTGGAATGAAATAAAATATTCAAATGAATGTTTCTTTATTTGGAGATAGTTACTTTCGCTGTCAGATCAATTATTGTACCCGAGCAAGGCCGGGTACACATCAGCTAGTTATTAATAATATTGTCATTTTCAAATATTCAATGCACTATTCATATACCGGAACTTAAAAACTACATACACCCTACCTTTGGTCATAGAGCAATGCACGCCACTGCTGCATAATACCGCACTAAATACATTAAATGTATCTTTAAAATTAACAGAAATATCAAAGAAAACATTCACTTCCTCTAATGATTCTAAATTTAAATTCGCAATTTTCGCTCGATTTTCAAGTTTTTTAAAACATTTTTCATTCTAAACATTTATTTGTCCATGATTTTGACAATAGTCTTGAATAGCCACAAATTTGAGAAAAAAATACAGTTTTATAGAAATATAACGTGAATTAGTCAAAAAAATAACACGATTTCAGCCAAATCGTCTTGATTTTTCCTATACCGTTAAAATACCTACTAAAAAATCTAATTATTCTCCTGGTACCTAGTCTTTTTTACGTTCATCCGCTCTGCATGTGCAATTCATTCTTCTACACGTCCCTTCATTACGCATACTTACTGTGCGTTGTTCCCAAATCTCCACATTTGTAATAAGTACGGTAATTTGACCCTCAGAAGACAGATAAATTGTTTATTACCCACGGTTTTAGTTTAGAACGCAGAGATCTCATTTCTACAGATTCAGTCTACTTTCATCCTTCCTCTGATAGTTCCATGCCTCAGTGAGAGGAAAAGATGAAGGTTGAAAAGTACCTGAGTATTCACTTCTGGTCAATAAACAAAACACGGTTAAATTAATTTTTAACAACGCCCCGATTGATTGGGTATATGCATCCCCAATTAGGGTATGCAGTGAGGCGAAAGGAGTGGAGAAGAAAAGAATATGTGGTTAAGGAAGATTGAGAAGGATCTGGGGCCAAGTCTGTATCTTTTGCGTTAACTAACGCAAGTTAAATCGGTCATAGACAACACATTTTGACAGTTTTCTTACTACAAAACTGTCAAAATGTGTTTTTTATGGCCGATTTAACTTGCGTTAGATAACGCAAAAGTGACAGACTTGGCCCCCTGATTGGTGATTATATTATAATTGAAATATAATCACTAAAAACGGCTAAAGCAATTTCAAGCAACGCTTCGATTCTGAATGGTGTTTTTTTCACCAGAAGGGCGATACTGAGAGTATCTACCACTGCCATACATCAGTTTTGAAGTTATACCGAACGCCTCCGTGGCTGGGTGGTTACGATCCTCGGCTACGAATTCGGAGGAAGCGGGTACAAATCCCGATGTGCGCAAGTAAATTATATTGAATTAAATTGTGTTTTTTCGCAATTTATTCATTAAAAATAACATGTATTATATTTACGGCGCGTTCCAGAGTAGAAGATACTTTCATTCTGGTGAAAGACAACAATTCAGAATCGATAAAGTGCTTTAAATGGCTTTAGCCGTGTTTGGTGACCAGATCTGAATAGCCAGGTACTTCCCCACCTTCCTCTTACCCGTCTCCTTCCCCTCCCCACAACACACTCCCAATTGGAGATGCCATAGTCTCCTGGCTTCAAACGTTTGAGAGCAGTTGGGACTCTGGTGGGGTACTGACATAATAAAAAAAATAACGTCACTACTGACTAAACTTATATTAAATTTCTTTATCTCTTTAATAATACTATCAATTCAAATATTTTATCTCTCAAAAAAATCAATATTTTCACGACCCACGACTTCTTCAAATACTAAAATACCAGTTTTTATTTACTTGTCAATTCAAAATTAGCAAAAAAATGACATTAATTAAACAACTTTTTAATATACCTATCAAAAACGCCTTTATACCAAAAACACTTTGTAAAATTAAAACTTTTTTAAAACATACAAAAAAAACACTGTTCCAAATACAATATTATTGGATTTCACTTGGTTTCATGTTAACATAATGTACCCACTGTATTTTTTTATGCACTACACATTTTTCGCCTGTAGAATTTCGTTACGCGACGGTAAATTTAAACTTCCATAGAACACTGTCATTCAAAATTCAAATTCAAACTTGGAACGACCGACTTGCGCGCGCGTCGCTATAGAACTGTTTGAGGAAACGTAAAAACGAGAACGGCGGGAGTGGGGGGGGAGGCACCATAGAAAAGGGGAGTTACCCAAAAAATAATATTACTTAATCATTTTTAATTATTTTTTTTATTTAGTGGCTATTTGAGATGACGCGTTTTGATTTAATTGGTGTTAATTTCATAGATATTTATACTATTATAAATAGCATAAACATATTATAAATAATTGACACTTTCTCAACAGAATTAATTAGGTAATTTTTTTTCCCAACCCTGCCCAAGCCGAAATTTTACTTCAACACTGTTCAAATGAAGAAATAAGCTCTTCCTAACGAAGTTCTCGATCAAATTTACGATCAATTTAGGATATTGATTTTTGTGGATTAAGTTCAGCTCAATAGAGGACCAGTTATAAAAAGTGTCAACAGGGTGAAAAGATGTCACCGGAATGTCAAATGTCATTATTGGTTCGCGATCTATTTTACACGATTCAAATATTGAATGACAAAGATTAATTTCCATTTTTGAATGTCAAGAATATGATTTTGTATGTTTAAATAAAACCGAAGAAAACCTATATAATTTTACTTATTATAAGTTACATTTTGTCTTGTTTTTCACGGAGGCTAAAGGTCAAATGTACGAATTGAATAATTTGCTTCCACGGCGTTTGATGTCATTTTATTGTCTATAAAAGTGGGCGGGCACTATTTTATTGTCTATGTAAGTGGGCGGGCACCTTCATAGACACTTTAGGAAGTTCAACGATAAAATATGCTTGGAAACAAGTAAACAGAGCGTTGCTCAACAAAACACTTGGCTGATCGGTGCCTCAGTTTGATCATTCGAAAAGTTGAGAAGAACTGCCGTTAGAGACATTGTGAAAAGGACGGTAATAAAATTGAATTGATGTATCAAAGTGCTGGTATAGATGACGCTTTACTGTTTAAATGGAGTAGTCAGCATATATATCAACAACACCTCCAAACCTGTTGCCCAGATCATGCATCCTATTGGTTAATGAATGAGTCTGATAGTTGGTAGTGTGAGTGTTGTATATAAAGGTGAGATATACAAAATATAAAACGAAACAATGGAACAGTGAGACTGCTAACATGTAATAGAATGGGACAACATATAAAACGAAACAATGGAACAGTGAGACTGCTAACATGTAATAGAATGGGACAACATATAAAACGAAACAATGGAACAGTGAGACTGCTACATGTAATAGAATGGGACAACATATAAAACGAAACAATGGAACAGTGAGACTGCTAACATGTAATAGAATGGGACAACATATAAAACGAAACAATGGAACAGTGAGACTGCTAACATGTAATAGAATGGGACAACATATAAAACGAAACAATGGAACAGTGAGACTGCTAACATGTAATAGAATGGGACAACATATAAAACGAAACAATGGAACAGTGAGACTGCTAACATGTAATAGAATGGGACAACATATAAAACGAAACAATGGAACAGTGAGACTGCTAACATGTAATAGAATGGGACAACATATAAAACGAAACAATGGAACAGTGAGACTGCTAACATGTAATAGAATGGGACAACATATAAAACGAAACAATGGAACAGTGAGACTGCTAACATGTAATAGAATGGGACAACATATAAAACGAAACAATGGAACAGTGAGACTGCTAACATGTAATAGAATGGGACAACATATAAAAAAGAAAGAGACATAACGTCAAAGGAGGACAACGTAACTTGTCCCACAGTCTCACATAAGATATAATCGTATTTCCCGCTAACTCCAAATTTACCACTCCTTCTTTCAGGTTGCTAACCCAAGCAATACTACAAACGATTTATCTGTAAATTCTATACGGGTAGTTAGGAAAATTTTTAAGCTTTCAAAAGACAATATTTCTCAAACTGCAATATTTAAATTCTTTGAAATACAAAATGTCTAAAAATAAGTGCAGTTTAAAACCAGTGAAAGCAATTTTTACCTAAAATACCAGTACCTATATCATATAGAACTTAAAAGCTATTTTCATTGGAAACCCCATACATTTTCGTAATTACCCGTATAGAATTAAGAGGTAAATCATTCGTAGTATTTATTGAGTTAGCAAACCAGGAAAGTGTGAATTTTTGGGTGCTGACCGTTAATTATAAATAGCAAACACAACGCTTTTTCAACTTAATAAAAATAACTAATAATTTATTTATTTTTAACACCTAAGGTGTTTAAATAATAACAATTATTCTGAATTTCCAAATCATATTTTAGAAACCAATCATCCGTTTGATATAAATAAAGGTTAATAAATGTCACGTACAAATACAACCTGTTTACAATTAGACAAATTTGTTAGTGTTAGTGTTAATATTGAATTAAATTTAATATATTTTTTAAAATAGCTATTTTTTTTCTAATATAAATTAATTCAATGTTTTATAATAATATATGTATATATATTTTTTTAATTTTTGATCAATTATTCACCTACTTTAATCAATTTTTGTATATGTTTATAATTTGTCTATTCTTACATTATTGTGTTCTATGTTTATCATTTGTCTATACTTGACATTACTATTTTTAAATTTTCTATATATTCCTGATGAAGAAAGCATCGCTTTCGAAACATGTTGATATGTATATATTAATAAAGTGGTCAATACAAAGTATTTTTTTATTCATTTATTTAATTTTGATCTTTGCTCCTTTTTACATAAATCCCTGCAATTATCCTCCTTCAAACATATCCCAGCATCCGGAATGGTCCAGCCAGCTTTCAGCAAGCATTGTCCCGCCGCCGAGAGCTCCGTCGCATTCGTCTCTTTTTGTCGCAAGATACTTTTATTACAAAGAGCGAAACGCTGCAACGGAGCTATCAGCGGTACTCGTAAAACAAGACGGTAAAACTTCTCTAAACCATCTCCTTCAGATGAAAAGAGCTCGTGCTATTTCTGATATGGCCAACCAACTCTCCCAAACATATCTAATCACAATAATATGCTGTATGTGAGCCAGTGGGTCTATGGCAGTCTCAATTTGTCAAAAGTTTTGTTGAAACAAGCATACAGAGAATCTTCCCTTTTTAATCATTCAAGATAACATTAACAAATCTCAAATGAAATGTGACAGAATCTGGGACTCAAGCCCAGGACATCTCGGGGTATCCGAGACCAGCGATCTATCCAACAGAGCTAACGCCACCTTTCGTCATTTTTTATCGATATCATTCTTCAAATTTAAGGTTAAACGAAACGTGGTACGCGCTCACAGACGGCGCTGATTCAAGTATTTCAAGAACAAAAAAACACTTTTAGCACTTAATGCTTTCAAATATTGAGATGAATTGTCTGTTGGCGGGTGTACGTACGAAATATGAGATGGAATAAATTGTTATAACTTAGAAAAGCTCAAATCCTTCAAGAAATTTATAAAATGCTGTATAAATTTCTTACTTTTTTGAAGAATTAGAGCTTTAAGCCTACAATAACAATTTATTCCATTTTTATAACAGCAAACAAACAAATCATTTCAATATTTAAAAGCATTTCGTCCAAAGAAGCTAAGCTGGCAGTCCACAATGGAGTGCTAATATCAACCATGATGTATGGCAGTGAGGCAAGGAACTGGCAGAGTAAGTATGAAAGTAAACTCAATGCCGTAGAAATGAGATCTCTGAGACGAATGTGTGGTAAAACCATGTATGATGGTGTGAAAAATATTGAGATTTGTAAAGAATGCAAGGCTAATATAAGCGTAATGAGTAAGATTAAGGAAGGGAATCTTAGATGGTTTGCGCATGTAGAGCGAATGAACGAAGAAAGAAGTGTAAGAAGAATACATGACGGGAATGTGGCTGGAAGAAGAAGCCGGGGACGCCCGATTAAGTGAATCAAATACTTAATTAGGGCCATGTCAGAAGTTAGAATAATAGAAGAGAATATTGGAGACGGTGTATGAATGTGAATGAAGCAACACGTGTATGCCAAGATCGAGTTGTTTTGCGGTCCGTTCTATCTGGCTACCCGTGCGAGGAAACGGCGTGATGATTAGTTAATTAGTTAGTTACTCTCAGTATATGTGTTTAGTTACTAGATCTGACTTGCAAGATATTTCACACCCTTATCCACATCTGCTTCCGCCACTTCCCTCTTGCCCTGGGCATTTAGGGCCTTGTAAGGTATTCATCTTATTTATTGTCTTCAAGTTGAATTTGAAGAACTAAATTTTTTATAAAGTTTTTAAAATATAATAATAACCATATTATTATTCATTTTTAATCATTGAACATAATATTAGACACTCCCAAAATTAAATATGAAACAGAAAAGACATGGTAGCAAATGGGACTCAAACCCAGGACCTCACGGTCTATCAGGATCCTGCGCTCCAATCCACCGAGCTACTACTGTTGCTACCGTTACCTTTTTTCTGTGCCTTTTCGGTTTCATGGTTAATTTTGAGAATTGTCAACATTGGCTTCAACGATTAAAAAAATATTTTACAACGATCTTCGTAAGCTTCAATATGTTATTCCAGAAAAAATTAATGCTATAATTCAATTTTTAAAAATGGTTTATATACCAAAAAGGTTCTGCAAGGTAATCATTATTATTATTACGGGTGACAGCTGTTTCGCCTTCCGAAGGCATTATCAAATTGTGCTGAAGCCACTTACAGACGATCTATTTATATTATTTTTATATAGGTAACTTATAATGAAACAATTTTTATTTTCTTTTTTTATTACCAATGCTCTTATTAATTTCAGAGCTAAATTACGGTTATTTAATAAAGAAGTTTCCCTGCTTAAGGGTTATTAAATGCAAGTATTTTAGTTTTTATTATTCCTGTTTCTGCGTTCAAGACCATTTTCAAACTGTGGTTAATCCACATTGCGACGACTTGCTTGAATGATTTTATTCACTCCCACACAATTCTAATTTGGAAGGTGTTTAAAATGATTTATTACCGGTAAAACCGATTTAGGTAGGTCTTGAACCAGCTGTCACGATAATAAAAACTTGCAGAACTTAATAATAACATTATCAAATTTGATTTACGTCAAATTAAACTCAAAATTAATAATTAAAAATAAGTAATCGTTTTTATTTGTAAGGGTAGTTTATGTGAAGAGGTTTTGCGTAAATTTACTACTACAAAGTCGCCTTAAAATTAAAATCACCTAATCAGGTTCTACCTGCGCTCACCTTTGGCAATGAGCAATCAGAATGACAGCAGGTGAGGTGAAACCCCTCCCAGTGGGAGGGACCACGTGGCCACGCCTTCAGGTAGATCACGTGGCCAGGGGTGCGGGGAGGGGAAGGAGTTGAGACACGCCCCAGCCAACAAGAGCCTGACAGATACAATACACTATCATTATTATATTGCTGTGATGGGGAGAGATAGAATTTAAAGCCTTATTTTTGGAAATAAAGGCTTTTATTATTCTGTATTTTTGTTATTGTTATTTTTTATGATTATTACTTTGTCATTATGTTTTCTTTTTTTTTCTGTATTACAAGTTTCTTTTTTTATGCGAAAGCCCACTGGAGTTCCAAATTATAAGGCACCCCCAATTGTGGCATGGTGTAAGACTGGAGGAAGTGCGGAAGCAATATGGATGGAGAAGGGAAGGGATGGGTTGTGAAGTATCTGGCATTTGACGTTCTCAGTGGTCACATTGCTTGGCTACGAAAGTAATTTTTATTTCACATTTATAAATTTAAAAAATATATGTAGCCATTCAGAATCGAAGAGTTGCTTGAAATGGCTTTAGCCGTGTTTGGTGACCAGACATGAATAGCCAGATACTTCTTTACCTTTCTCCTCCCCATCTCCTTCCCTCCCTCACTACCTTCAGCCTCGCAACCTACCCCAATTGGGGATGTCATCGTCTCATCGGGTCCACACGGTTGGGAGCAGTTGGAACTCTTATGCGGTACAAATACAAAAAAATAAAAATAAAGTATTCAAATCTAGTCACTCTTTCACCAGGGCGATACTGAGAGTATCTACTACTCTGAAACAAGATACAAATAAACTACGAAACAGAGATGTGCATTCCATATTGGCACATAAGCACTGCCTACTCTACCATACTCACATAAAAATTTATATAATATCATTGTATCAGTGTAATTATTGCAAGAAATAAACATACACATTAAAAAGTGCGAGCGAACTTCCATTTACGAATCGCAGCGCCACGCGCGCCCAACTGATCGCCCTACTATAACGTGTCAAAAGCAGCAACTAAGTACGCAAAATGACATATTAAAATGTTGACTGTATTCTACACAAAATATGCACAGTGTGTGCAATGCGCCTTCAAGTAAATACTAGTTTGGTTTAGTGTCAAAATGGCCGCGCCTTTCGGCACAAATGACAAATGTAGCAACCAGCGCCATCTGTTGATACCTCTATTAATTAGTACAACTTTATTAACGAAATGATTGTCATATTACGTTGACTTTCTTTCATGAAATTGTGCGGTAGAAAAAAAAGGAGATTTTATATATCCAGTAATTGGCTTGTTATATGCATAAGTGGGGCATTTTTTATATTTTATTTGAATTATTGATGTGGTAGGTGAACCCAACCAACATCGACTAAAGCAACCAGCTATAGTTTCAAATAAGCTAACTCTACTCGATGAAAAAACCATACTAATGCATGCTTATACTGTAATATTGATGTGCCAAATATGTCAACAACATCAAAGTATTTGTTCCTCAGATGTTGTATCCGTCGCATAGGGGAATAATATTGGGACGCTGAAGTTGAATTGTCACAATAAAATGGTAGGTACTGTCTTGTCCTACCATTATGGTTGTAAAAGCCCTACGAGCGTTTAATAAATAAGTAATTTCCAAATTACTGCTGTAAAAATGTAAAAAATAATTAAGGGAATGTTTATCTGTGGTTTAAAGTAATTTACAATGTTACAGTACATTTCTTGGCTACAAAATTAAATTATTCCCACATTTGCAATTTAAAATTAAACTCTTTTTGAGTCAGACCTCACGTATATTCCAGCTTTCAACATTTCAACCCCAGCGATACAAATCTGCCATTAAAACAGATTGGATTGTAGCCATTCTGGTAATTGGTCGTAGATTAGTTGCAGTTTGAGTCGCTAGGGTTCGTGTCCTGGGGCCGTTAACAATAACACAACCTAACTATGTCTCCTGTTAACGGTTAACAGTTAACGGACGTTGTTAACGGGAACTGTCAGATAACAGGGCGGTTTTTATGGGGCTGGTTCCACGATATCTCGCGCCCTGTGCTGTTAGTACTGATTACGCGCGCCCCCATTTAAAAAATATATATTTTGAATATTCTTACCAACATGTCTCAAGTCAATTTAATAATATTTCGCATTCAATTTGACCTAATAACATTGCGTACAACGCGAAATCAATGGAAAATAGATACCATACCAGCTAGCTTGGGATTGAAAAGTCGTTCCATGAGATAATGAGCTCTAAAGCAGCTTTCTCCAGAGTCCATTATCGTATAACATAAAACGATAAAATAGTCCCACAGATGACGCTAGCACCGTATATCGAATTAGAGATGGATGATACCTGAAATTAGTGTCACTGTCACTGCGATAAACTGCGGTTCAAATTACAGGAAAATAAAGAGATTCGTTTTATTATTTCAGCTACTTTTTGGAACCAGTTCCAAATAGTAGACCCTTTGCTTATGATATTTTAGCTTTGTTTTGCATGATTAAACAATAACACATAAAAATGACGGCCTCCATGGTCGAGGGGTAAGGCTCTCGACTACGAATCCGAAGGTCGCGGGTTCAAATCCCGGCGTGCGCAAGTAAATTTTATTTAATTAATTTGTGTTGTTTCACAATTAATTAATTTAAAAATAATATATAGTATATTTGCGCACGTTCCAGAGTGGAAGATACTCTCAGTATCGCCCTGGTGAAAGACCACCATTCAGAATTGAAACGTTGCTTGAAATGGCTTTTAGCCGTGTTTGGTGAGCAGACTTGAATATCCAGGTATTTCCCCACCTTCCTCTCCCCCTTTTCCTTCCCCTCCCCGAAACCTTCAGCCTCACAACATTCCTTAATTGGGGATGCCATAGTCTCACTGGCTCCAGACGGTTGGGAGCAGTTGGGACTCTTGTGCGGTATTCATGTAAAAAAAAAAAAAAATCATTTCTTCAAACGAGTTCCTAACTCTAGTGACCGCAAAAAATCACCAGGACAATTTAACTGGGATAAGAATACCGACCATCTCTAATTTAATTGGCGGGAATTAAAGTCCAGCCTCCTGATTGGCTGTTGCTGCGCAACGCCGCGATTTTATTGTTTTTAAAAGAAAGGCAAACATTCCCGGGTTACAAATAATCTGACAAAATATGTTTAAATCTCCGACTACCATCATAGTAAGCGGAAGATGTTGCTTGTGTCGTGATAGAGGACATAGCCAGGCGAGAAATTGAACTCACGTCGCATGGGTGCAACCCAGAAGCGATACCAACTCAACCACTGATCAGTCATAAAGCGTATAGCAAACGAAAATGATTCTAAGAAAAACAGGCTCTTCGCCCGATTCTATTATGCAATTCGTAAATAAATTACGTGACAATCTTTTTGCATATATGCTTTTTTTTACAATCGTTCAGTGCACAGTTCGGCGCCCTAAAGGCTAGCTTAGAGGCGAGTTATGTTGCCAGCGCAATAGAAAACTTAATTATCTCATATTTTGGGTAATATTAAAATGATTTTGAGAAAATTTTCAGCACCCCTTCAGAGATTGCGCCTATGTTTTTTGCACAGCATGAACATTTGGCAAAACCGGCACTGTTACTACCCTTTTGGAACTACCCCTAACGGGATACCAGCTATCTAGTGGAACGGATTCGTTTAGGTTTTATTTATGTATTTATAGTGGGGTTTTACAGGTGTTCCCACTTACTTGAGAACAATCCAGTTACAAAAACTCAGTTAAATTATAAATATAGACATAGGATATTATATCTACATATATAAAAATCAATATAAGTTTTTTTTGTTTGTCCTCGATGTTCTCGAAAATTACTCTCCCGGTTTCGCTGAAAACAGCACAGTTCGTTTTTATTAGTGCGGGGAAGGCTTAGAAAGTGGTTTGAATGAAATCCAATGTGCAATACTGTTACTATAACGTTTTAAAATTTGTATGAGAAACATTGAATCCGCCATGTTTTATTTAGGTTATAAAACCCATAGATATAAAACTCTGGTTAGCCACAGATTACATAATCAAAAGAATACGGTTTGTTTGGGTAGAATATTTTCAAAATGGAAAACACGAGTAGGTACCAACTTAAGAACTTCAACGAAAAATAAACGTTTGTAATGAAATAAAATATTCAAATGAATGTTTCTTTATTTGGAGATAGTTACTTTCGCTGTAAAATCAACTATGGCACCCTAATGACAACAAAGAATTCACAACTTCATAATTTTATTTTTAAAAAAATCCCGAGCAAGGCCGGGTACACATCAGCTAGTAATGCATATAATTACAAAAAATTACTCAAATGATACACAATACAAAACAGAAACAAGAGACACAAAGAGAGACACAAAGAGAGACACAAAGAGAGACACAAATGATACAAAATGTAATTAGTCCAATCATTGCGACACATTTTTAAGTAATTCCAAGACGCTTCTTTTGTAACTGTACAAAATGTCGATAAAGAATTGTACATTAACAACTCTATCGTATTATATGGTCGACACATTGGAGGCAGTGGACCAAAGTAGACAATGTTATTTCGGAATGTATTCAGGTGGAATGCGCTATGGCGTCTTAAGGGTAACCGAGACGTAATACGCGCTTACAGATGTCGCTAATTTAAATAATTTAGAAAAAGCACCCAGGGTGGAAGATACTCTCAGTATTGCCCTGGTGAAAGACCACCATTCCGAATTGAAACATTGCTTGAAATTGCTTTTAGCCGTGTTCGGTGACCAGATCTGAATAGCGAGGTATTTCCCCACCTTCCTCTTTCCCCTTCTCCTTCCCTTCCCCAATACCTTCAGCCTCACAACGTTCCGCAATTGGGGATGCCATAGTCTCACTGGCTCCCGCCGTTTGGGAGCAGTTGGGCGGTATTGATATAAAAAATACATAAATATAATAATATTTATGCGTTCTAAATATTTACTTTTCTTAGGTTTTGAAAGCTTGAATAGTCATAAAATGGAATGCAGCTAACTTCACGTCGGACACGCCGCGAAGTCATTCTTTTATCAATTAAAAATAATAATAATACAGAAACAAAAAAAACTAAACAAACATAAACAACAACAACAGCAAAAACACAGTTACCACCACTTATCCCCAAAATTTCAACAAAAAAATGGGAATTTCTCTAAAAAAAACACGAAAATTTCTAAAAATAACAAAACTTTCACCGAAAAAAAAATTTGATTACTATGTATAAAATAAATATTTCATAAACAATAATTACACGTCACAGTTAACTACAACCAAAAGAAAATAGCACAAATAATTTTTAAAGTTAGTATTAAATGTGGCATTAGGTCGTACAATGACATCAGAGAGTATATAAAGAATAAAAGTTCATGAAGGATATAAAACTAAAAGGTATGCGTAATATAAAACGCATAGTAAACTTAAGTTATATTCATTGAACAAATACGATAGTATAGCCTTCTTGTACTTATCTTCCGTGCAGTTAAATAAATTCGCTACATCTGCGTATCTATTACTAACTTCATGTAATCTAGGTACAAGCGAGTGTTTGTGATGCTCAGTTGTTTGAAATGGGATTCAGCAAACACCCGAGAGATTTAACTCTACTCCCGCCAAAGCCAGTTTAGTTCTCTGATCTGGGAGCGCCCCCGGCTATCGGCCTCCTATAGTGAAGAGACCAGTGACTGTTATTTGTAGAGATAAGGTAATAACAGGGATTAGAACAGATTTGCTGCTCCCACCTCCCACATTAAACGTCATTTGAAGGTGTTATTTTTTTACCTGGTGGGACTATCTAGTGTTAGAATCGGATTAGCGATCATTGATGCAAAATACGTGAGAGGAGCCATTCGCTTTTGAATTATTGCGGATCTTACTTTTTAATAGGCGAAATACTTAAAATACACTGGACAGGTTGAGGAATTATTTTAGAAATTCTAAATCATGTACGATTGTGTGAAAAATATTGAGATGCGTACATAATGCAAGGCTGAGTAAGTTTGAGAAAGGGACGCTTAGATGGTTTGGGCATGTAGAGCGAATGAACGAAGAAAGGAGTGTAAGAAGAACATATGACGCGAATGTGAATGGAAGAAGAAGCCCGGGACGCCCGAAGAAGACGTGGTACGATCGAGTGAATCAAATACTCGAGTCGGGCCACGTCTGAAGTCGGAATAATAGAAGAGAATGTGTGTATAAATAAATAAAAATCGGATGGGTATATCCGAGACACTATCCAGATTGCATGGATTGTTGGGGAAGAACTTTGTAATCATCATAAACATAGCAGCCAATAATATGGGTAATAGGTCCCGGGTTCGAGTCCCAGATGGGACTGCTACCTTTTTATTTTCTGTGTTTTTTTTTCGGTTTCGTGTTTCATTTAGGTTATGTTAATATTATCTTCTTCAATGATCGAATCTTTTATTTTCTTTTTTGGTTCGTTTTAATGTAGGCACAGCTTTTCAGCCTTTATGGAGTGCACGCCATTGGTGGCATGTGCAAGGTGTAGAAAGACGTATCCGACAGACTACTCAAGCAGCGATTCATGAGCTTATTTGAAGTGAAAAATGTAGACATTTAGAAATCCGGTGACAATTTTTTCAATTTAAAATACACCGGTTGTTACAAGTTAACGCATGCTGTTGGAACGAGACGGTGCGCGTACCACATGATAACTTATAACTAGTGGCGACATGGAAAGATTTTTTAATTGTTTTTTAATGAAAAAAAATTTCATGATTTACGAAAACGAACTTCGAAGAATATTATTTAATACGTCTAACATCATGGACTCTACCAAAATCCTGTTCAAGCTTTGACTTGAATGTTCTCTCAAATGTGTATTTTTGTCATTGCTTCTTTCATGTATTATGTATTTCCTGTTCTTTTGCTGTGGCTCTTGTTTATCTCATTGCGTGTTGTATATTTTGTGTAAATGGAAAATGGTCCGTTAGTAAAAAACAAAATAAGTCATTGGGAATCTCTCATTCCTTTGGGAGGCCATGGGCTAATCGCATGACTTAACTATGTGACCACGGGAGAGATAAAACATGTCAAAATAACTATGTGACCACAGGAGAGATATAACATTTCAAATTAAATATGTGACCATGGGAGAGATAAAACATGTCAAACGAACTATGTGACCACTGGAAAGATAAAACATGTCAAACGAACTATGTGACCATTGGAGAGATAAAACATGTCAAATGAACTATGTGACCACTGGAAAGATAAAACATGTTGAACGAACTATGTGAAAAAATGTCAAACAAACTGTGACCACTAGAGATAAAAAAAATCTATCGACCTATAAGAGAGATAAAAGATATCAAACGAACTATGTGACCACTGGAGAGATAAAACATGTCAAGCAAACTATGTGACTACTGGAGATATAAAAAAATCAATCGAACTATGTGACCACCGGAGAGAAAAATATCAAACGAACTATGTGACTACTGGAGATATAAAAAAATCAATCGAACTATGTGACCACCGGAGAGAAAAATATCAAACGAACTATGTGACTACTGGAGAGATAAAATATATCAAACGAACTATGTGACCACTGGAGAGAAAAATATCAAACGAAATATGTGACTACTGGAGAGATAAAATATATCAAACGAACTATGTGACTACTGGAGAGATAAAATATATCAAACGAACTATGTGACCACTGGGGAGATAAAAAAAAATTAAACGAAGTATGTGACCACTGGGTAGAAAAAATATTCAACGAAATATGTGACCACTGGAGAGATAAAAAAATGTTAAATTAACTATGTGATCATATTTGTATCAGTCTGAAAATGGCCATGATAGGCTGAAACCGGTCGCGGGGGCAAGTCAGTGTCTTTTGCGTCAGCTATCGGGAGATAAATCGGCTATAAAGAACATATTTTGGCAGTTTTCATATATACATCGTCGTATCTTATTTATTTGGACATTTACAAATAACATTGAAAAGGTATCTACATATTTTATTTTTGTTTATTCGGGAGACCAACAGTTTCCATAAAAAAATAAGTATAATGAATAAGTGATGTAAATTTGACCATTTACAGGTTTCCACTTGGGTATTATTTATAAGTGCATCTAGTAATTTTCGAAGAAATTAAAATTAAAAAGGGAATTATGCAAAATAAAGAAGAAATATAAATTTAAAAGTTACACGTAATTTGTTATGTGGTCTGAAAAGAAAGGGGGTAGGGGGAGAGGGGCCGATCTAGTTGAAATAAATGTGTGCGATTTTATATTAGTAAAACTACAAGATAAAATAGTAAAGAAGAAAGTTAATAGACTGGTGGTAGTATGATGTGAGTAGGTATCTGAAGTTATAAAGGGTCGATAGTTTGCCGGTGTGACTTTGTGGAGTGTGGTTTATAGAGTTAAAGATGTCAATTTTTGAGTAGTGCGTGTTAAAAGTGTGTGAAGTCTAATAGATGAAGGAGTTTTGGTTATAATTAGTGTTGCATCGAGGAAGGCTATGGTCCGATCTGGTAATATAAAAAGAAACAACATAAGTTGACACTTTTATCCAGAGTTAAATAGTTTCAAATAAGCTAGCTCTACTCGATGAAAAAACCGTGCTAATGCATACTTATACTGTAACATTGACGTGTCTTGCGTTCAGGTTACGGATTAACTTAACTTGTTAGCGTGATACAGACTACCAAACTGTAGAAAAATGTATTGTTTATGGTCGATTTAACTTGCGTTAGCTGACAAAAAAGATACAGACTTGGCACCCAGATAAAAAAAAAAAAATGGAAACTCATTTTGGGACTCCATGGGCTAATCGGATGGCTTTATTTTAATTTTTTTGTAGGCGATCGTCCGATTCTAGTATGCGCCTTTTCAATGGTCAGTCCGTTGGGCCCACCGGCACTAGTGTAGAGTACAAGACTCGGGTAAAGGTATAGATAGTGGTTACGGGTTCGCTTGGAGAAGTTGGATTGATCCCATCTGCAGTGGAGAATTAGAGAGTAAAATAACGCGGTGTTAACGCTGAGGATGATTTTATTCATTGATTTATGATTAAATTTACAACACGGCGCGCTGCGGTTCTCAAACTGCGATGGAAATGTAACTATTCAGATAAACTCAAAATTATCATATATAGAATACTTTTTTAATTTATTTTGATTTATTCATCAATATAATCTTAGCGTAATAAAAAGGTTATGGTACTGTGCCTGTCTCACTAGGAGAGCAGACACATTTTACAGATACCAATTTACAGTTTGCAAAGTTTAAAAAGTTTACAAATATATATAGTAGATAGTTTACAAAAACTGAAAAATAATTTCATTGACAGTTATTTACTAATACATATATACATGAGATGGACTGACGATCTGTAAAGGGTCGTTACAGCGCCCTTGAGGTGATTTTTCAAAAAAACGCCGCTATACAAATCATCCAATTATTATAATTGTAGTAGATTTACGATCCAGTATTTTGCCGGTGATGACTTCTACGAACCAGTATTTGGCTGGAGATGGCCTTTACGACCCAGTATTTTGCTGGTGATGACTTTTAGGATCCAGTATTTTTTTGGTGATAGCCTTTACAACCCAGTATTTTGCTGGTGATGGCCTTTACAACTCAGTATTTTTTTGGTAACGCATTTTACGATCCACAATTTTGCTGGTTATGGCTTTTAATAACCAATACCCATTTTCCCTGTATTGGATTTACGAACGTTGGTTGTAATGACTTATAAACTAGTTTTTGCTCGTAATGGCTTTTAAGATACAGTATTTTGCCGGTGAAGGTTTTATTAACCATTACTTTTCTGGTGAAGGCTTTTACGATAACTATTTTGCCTGTGATGGCTTTACGACTCACTATATTGCTGGTGATGGCTTTACGACCTAGTATTTTGCAGTGTGATGATTTTTACGAACCTGTATTTTGCTCGTGATGGCTTTTACGACTGAGTGTTTTGCTGATGACTTCAGCAAACTGGTGGATTATTTACAACTATTGCGGAACCACATCAGTGGTGTGATAGTGTGAGTCCGGCTCCACTTAGGCCCGCCCCGGGGGTCGCCACACCTGGCCCGACCCTCCAACTGCATCGGGAAATATACAGGGTGCGCCACTGAGGCAAATGCCAAATGAAACAAATTCAAAGAATAACGGTATATTAAGCACAAAATTTAATTAAATTTATAAATTATACTATTGTACCTACAAAGGTTAATATAGACACGTTTAAAGTAAACTATAATAGAAGATACTCTCAGTAGCGCCCTGGTGAAAGATCACCATTCAGAATCGAAACGTTACTTGAAATGGCGTCAGCCGGTTTTAGTGACCAGATTAGAATAGCCAAGCATTTCCCATCCTTCACCTTTCCCACCTCCTTCTCTTTCACACTCCCTGCAGCCTCATGAGATATCCCAATTGGGTATGCCATAATCCCACTGGCTCCAGACAGCTGGGAACAGTCGGGATTGCTGTACGGAATTGAAGAATTTTTTTAAAAATCTTATCAATTAAATAATAAAGTAAATTCATTAAAAATTACTTTTGTAAGCACCACTTTTTTTAAATATTGTCAACTACAGACAAATGAAAAACATATATAAATATTATTTTTTATTGTTTTGTGTGTCCTGATGAGGAAAGCTTCGCTTTCGAAACATGTTGATATTTATGTATTAAAAAAGCGGTGTTTGCAAAGTAATTTTTACTAATTTATTATTAATGACGCCAATAAGTGAATACCAATTTTTTGAAAAAAAAAAAATCATTTTTGTATCACCCTGTACGCATCATATTACTTATACAGTGTGTTTTTATTGGTGTTAAACCGTAGTTTATTGATAACGTAACACCCTGTTATTAGGCTGGATGAGATACGACGTGCCAGGGCGGGAGAGGTATTTTTTTATTTGTTCGCTGCCCGGAGTTGACCGGGAATTTGTGGGCCTTGTTGATTAAACGGACGCATCGATTCAAAACCCTCAATATCGCTTTAACAATATGCACAATGAAAAAAAACACCAGGCGTTTAAAAATAATAATATTGGATTCCTATTCGACCTAATCTAACGTACATGTAACAGACGTGTATACATGTGACTACGAATCCGAAGGTCGCGGGTTCAAATTCCGGCGTGCGCAAGTAAATTTTATTTCATTAATCTGTGCTGTTCCACAATTAATTCATTAAAAAATAATATGTAGTATATTTGCGCACGTTCTAGAGTGGAATATACTCTCAGTATCGCCCTGGTGAAAGACCATTCAGAATTTAAACGTTACTTGAAATGGCTTTTAGCAGTGTCTGATGAATTCGAAGGAAACCTATCTTTTTGATAAACGGCAGTAGTACCGTAGCACTCATCTATGTAATTCACACTAAATAGACTATTTACTTGTTCTCCCCACACATCGAACCGCTGTATTTGAGGGTAGTTACAGCTCTTTAATTACTCAACAAAACTTTTTAATGAAATACCTGCCATCTATTCGAAGGTCGACATCGCTACAGTGCTTCAATAATCTCTGCAGCGAATGGTTGCTGACTGCACGGTCAACCTCACAATATCATAATTGTGTAATTTTTGTATGTAAAATCTTTTATATTTTATTTTCTTAGTAGTATAGAGATTTTTAATCTTAGATACGCAACTTTAATGGAAGCAATCTTCCCAACAAGCCCTCAATTGATAGCTTGGTGTAACCCTAAGTGACCAACTCAAGTATGGGGGCTCCATCGTAGCCAGAGTCAAGTTAGCCACTCAGAAGCTGGGCGCACTGTACAGAGCCCGCAGATACTGCAGATAGTACATAACTGCTGACCCTGTGCCAATCGCAATGCACCCCACTGTAGAATTTGGCAGCCACCTCTGGTCAGGAGACCCAAAATATCTGAAAAAACCCTCGACTCTCTGCAGAAACGGGCGGTCCGTTTGATAGATTCGATTTGAGCACAGGCGTCAGGTGGGAATGCTGTACTTGTCCTACCGATATTTCAATTAAAGATTTGTGCCATCTCTCATTTTATCTTATTCCATTGACAGTAACCCGGTCCCCTTGATAAAGTTCACCGGGGTTGTCTTTGGATATTCGGCTATGTCTCTTGGTTCCCCAATAGGTCTTCTTCTCATCAAAGCGGGACATTGACACCGTAGACGAAGTGGAGTCTTTTCATCCTCTTCGCATTTGTGTTTTCCACTCCCAACAGCTGAATGTGTCTCCTGTATATTGAGAAGTTGCCTGGTTCATACATGTCACTGATTTCCAGAGGTACTGCTGAAAACCAGCTGCACTCCGGGCTCTGGAATATATGACTGATTAACCTTTTTGGCATTTGCTAAAATTATATGATATATAAAAATATGTAAAATAGTTGTTGAAAAATAAATGTTTTTACTATTATTAATTGATAAACTAAAGTTCTTAAAAACTTAAGACAAGATTTTTGTGCATAGCGCAAAGGGTAACAATTTTTTTTTATAAACAATAATTATTAGCCTGAAACACTCATCCAAATTGAAAAAAACCTTTCCGAGCAAAGATAAATGTCGCCGACAGGACTCGAACCTGCACCCTTCTGATGTCCGGTCAGATGCTCTACCGTTGAGCTACGTCGGCTTATCGCAAACCCGCCAAGTTAATCAATATATACTAGTGTTTCATTCAATAATTACTGTTTTTATTATATTTTCACCTGTAAACAACCAACTTTATTAGTATGAGAAAGGCTTGTAACGGCTAAATCCCTCAAATAGAGCATCTGACCGGACATCAGAAGGGTGCAGGTTCGAGTCCTGTCGGCGACATTTATCTTTGCTCGGAAAGGTTTTTTTCAATTTGGATGAGTGTTTCAGGCTGATAATTATTGTTTATAAAAAAAAAATTGTTTTTATTATTTATTATTATAATATATATTTTAGTCGATTTCAACCGAGAAATGCAATCGTCGTGCTCGCTAAAGTCGACTAATCACCAACATTGTAGACTTTTATCGTGTTGATGTTGGCTTTCATGCTAGGTCCCTTGGTGTTGGGCCGGGGTGATGATACTGAGAGGATGTTTGTTATGCGCGGCGCTCCCAGTGCGGATGGAGGTGGAGAGGGATGTCGGCTGGCTATGGACATGAATGGGGGACGCCCCGAGGCGAATTCAATCACCTTCGTAGTCGAAACACTAAATAATCAATAATCTACATGGGTCCTGTGTTCTATAGTCTAAATAATGCAGGGATAAGGCTGATCCAAGAAATTCCATTGCTCGGATACACCATAGAGCAAATAATATATAGGGATGCCCTAACACGCAAGGGGAAGAAATCAAAACAAGAGGGGCGGGGGGCGAGCAAAGCCTGCCCTCCAATTTAAGTCAAACACGAACTAAGTCACTATCTACACGAGATTTAAAAAACCACCCCCTTCCCCCATTCTCACCCCTTTAAGCAGAATTTTGGTACTTCTTGATGAAATTTCGCACACTTGATGTTTAAAATAACAGGAAAACTTTTGGTAGGGGTAGGGGTAGGGGTAGGGGTTAGGGTAATGCATTGCAACCTCAAAACTTTCCTTCAAACCATTAATGACCCCGGAGAACCCCGAATACTTCAGCTAGTAATAAATAAAAATAATAAAGAAGAGAGAACAAAAAAGGAATCATAAATTAGCAACATATATAAATAAGAAAACGTCATAGATTTTGCACTTCAATTTCGTTATAGATCCATCGGATTGAAGATTATTGGGGCCAATGTCTTACTCCAACTTGCTTTGATACTCGAACCTGATGTCTGACGGGATTCCATGACGAGGACATTTTTGGACTTGATAGTCCTTTCCCTCATCTCTGTCACCCTGGTTCTTATTAACCCTTACCACTCCATTATTTTTTTAATATTTGTTGTCAACCAACTCTAATTTAAATAGTGTCAAAATATTAATTTATTGATAGGCAGTTACAAAAAGGTTATTTTATAGTAAAACAAGAACGGAAAACAGTCAAAATCTTATTAAAACGTGAATTTAAATGTTTTTTATCGAATAATCACAAGAAAAAACGTCACGTGTCAAGTTTTGAGCGCAAAAATAAACCGCCCGGGCACGTCTTATCTTGTCGGCCGCCAGCCGACAACTGAGTTGTAGCGTACAAATAGTGATGTCGGCTGGCACCCGACAAAGGAGTGGTAAGGGTTAAGACTGCAAACTCAGGAACTCGCCCTTCCGCGAACACGGAAGAAGCACTGCAGTGCCGCGCAAGTCCGAACATTACACAGTACGTGTCATTGTATTGAACCTGAAGTCTTTCCATGGTTTTCTTTTTGAAGCTGGCCTAGAGCCCGCATGTATACAAGGTGGCACAGAAATCTAAGCTCCTCATCATCCGTTAGCTTACCAGTAACGATGTGCCCTTAGTTTGTGCTTTTTTTGTTTTATACGTATATTTATTTATTTCCAAATTTAATAAAGGTCAGACCAAACCATGCACTGGACGCATTACTTGGTACCGTTTATCGGTGATGAATCCCGCAACGCCCCGTTTTGCTTTGAGCTGATTCCCGATTAAAACTCCCACCAAAGTCCGACACTTTCCAAACTCCGAGTAGAAAGGGTACTCAAACAATAATGTTCAGGTACGGATATATTTATTGATATTTCTTGCGACAGCGGTGAAGACATTTATTGCTGAGTGTCTTTAATTTCGAACGGGTTTTTTTTGTATATTTACGGCCGTTCTTCCCAATCCTACTGAGCAACTGTTGAGCCGAAAGGTTTGCCTCAAGACTGTTGAAATGCACAAATACGCTCGTCCCAACGAAACTCTCGTTCAAATTTACGATCAATTTAGGGTAACGATTTTTGTGGATTAAGTTCCGCTCAGCAGAGGAGTAGTTATAAAAAAGTATCAACAATATGAAAAGATATCGCCGAAATCTCAACTGTCATTATTGGTTTGCGATCTATTTTACGCGATCCAACTATTGAATGATAAATATTTATTTTCGTTTTCGACTGTCAAAAACATGTTTTTTTATATGTTCTAAATAAAAATGAAGAAAACCTAACTTATTTGACTTATTTTAAGCTACGTTTTGTATTGTTTTTCACGGAGGAGAAACGTCAAATGTCAAATGTACTTTCGCGGCATTAGCAAAAGTCAAGCTAATACTTTATTTTAAACATATATTTTAACGCATACGTTTGTGAAGTGTAACATGCTGGTTTATGTATTAGTTTTTAAAACAAATTATGTATATTCACAAATAAATACAATATTAACTCATCTCTGTTGATTTTACATTGAAAGTTTTTACTTTGATGTCATTTTATTGTCTATGGAAGTGGGCGGGCACCTTCATAGACCATTTAGGATGTTCAACGATAAAAATTGCTTGGAAACAGGCAAACAGAGCGTTGTTCAACAAAACACTTGACCGATCGGTGCCTCAGATTGATCATTCGAAAAGTTGCGAAGAACGGCGGTTACAGTGGTAACTTTCACCAATGATTTCAGTGTAATTTTAGCTTTTAAGTTAAGATGATTTGTATCGATTAAAGCGATTCAGCGTCTGGGTCTCACCCAGGCGTCGTGAGTTCAATTCCTCGGTTGTCTTAGTCCACCATCACGACACAAGCAACATCTTCCGCTTACTGATGGTAGTAAAAGATTTTCAAATATTGTCAGGTTATTCGTAATCAGGGAATATTTGTCTTTCTTTAAAAAAAAAAACTGAAACGTCTTCTGTATCCTCCAGTATCAAATTACTAGGTAGTTTACTTTATTTTGTCAACCTCTGACGTCAATTGAATTTGAACAACTTCTTATTTGAAAACCAACAGTCCAAAATATTTTTGCAAGCCTGAATGTTTATTTTCTTTTTAAAGTTTTATGAAAAGGTTTTATCTATGTTGGATCCAGTCACCTCTGGCGTTCCACAGGGATCCGTTTTAGGTCCGTTGTTTTTCGTCTTGTTCAACTGTGTAATAAAATGAGAATTAAGACGATAGTTTTTGTACAACTGTACGGATTATTTTTTCCTTTTCCCGAAAAAAATAATTATATCTAAAAAAAATGTCTAATCAAGAAGACATTTGCTGGTTTTATGGACTTTCACAAGGAACGATTTAGAGAAGTTCAACGATCCGAAATGGGCTTAATATCGAACCCCTGATAATCTTCGCTATTGTGGTGGCTTGGTCACGTATTTAAAATGCCAGAAGACCGAATACCACTGAACATTCCGAGCGATTCCAGAGGGAAGACGTCCAGCGGGTCGCCCCAGACAATCTTTGGAGAAGCAACTCCGGAGGCTGAGCGGAGAAAGGCTGGGCCTACTATGGACGCGATTGCGCTGGACAGGTACGCCCTGGAGACGCATTGTCGAGGCGACGGCTCAAAAAAATGTTAAGTGTGATTTTTGTGATTACTAAACAATAATATAATCTTTTCTTCTTCTTCTATTATATAAAGAAAAAGGTCACGGGCGGGCGGTGTTTGTTTGTTTTCTATACAAATTTACAGTTTTATTCCGAGATTGATGAAATTTTGCATACTTGACTTTCGAAACAAGAGGATGGTCACTGTCTACATAGGATTTAGAAAAAAACACCCCTTCCCCCTTTCCCACCCCTTAAAGCAGAGTTTTGGGAATTCTTGATAAAATTTCGCACAAGTGAAGATTAAAATACGAAGAAAATTACTAAGTTGGGTTGGGTGTACGGGTAGGAGTAGGGGTAGGGGTTGGGGTAGGGGTAGAGGTAGGTAATTAATATTTAATAAACACGCCGGTTGTTTATTGTTTAACAGGGCGTTTATAATCATCACATAAATAACACGGGACCACCTCTGCGGCGTAGCGGGGGGACCGCCTGCTTCGTGTCCGGAGTCACTGGACACTGTTCATCCGTTAATATTTGGCACAAAATAGCGATAATCTCGTGACAGAAGACATATTCGACTCAATTTCTCGACATTTTCAATGTCACTTAGGGTTAGGGTTAGGGTTAGGGAACACATCACGACCTCAAAACTTTACTTCAAATCCTAAATAACCTCAGGTTTAGCCGGGTACTTCAGCTAGTAATATATAAAGTGTGATTTTTGTTGCACAGTACTAATCGTTAAAATAAAATTAATACAAATAATACCCTTTTTACTAAAAATCCTTACTGTTTTTTTTTTCACGAAATCCGTTCGGACGGATTCCGTGGCGAGATTGTAGAAACCTTTCATTACGAAATTGGACCATAAATTATTGGGTATCAATTTATTATTTTATTTATGGCCCGGGGAACCCGGCCTGTAGGTGCTAGTCGCTGGGTGATAAGTGTACCTTACACCTTACAATTTAACACTTCTCCGTTGTTGATTCACTGCCGTACAGTGAGCTGCAAAAATATTTAAAAAAAAATAGATACAGTGTCATTACTTAAGACATATTTTTTTACGTGAATACCGCACATGCGGACTATGGCATCCCTAATTGGGGAATGTTCTGAGGAAGGGAAGGAGACAGGGAAGAGGAGGGTTTGGAATTATGGCTGGCTATTCAGATCTGGTCACCAAACAAGACTAAGGGCCAGTTTTATAAACGAACCATCAAATTTCTGTTACGTAACGAACCGTTATCCATCCGTTTTTTTATCTTGAATAATTGCCATTCGCTCGTCATCACTTTCACTGCTCGATATGGAATCCATTTCACAAAATGCAAATTATATATTGTCTTTTTAATTAAAATAGTGCAAGATTTCAAAATGGCGATCATCGGGCAACAATTGACAGCTGTCAAACGACCGGTAATCTGACGAAAAAAAAAATTAAACGTATTTCTAAACAAAACGTATTTTTTCCAAGAATTTAGCAGGAAACTTGTACGCTTATTTATGGCCAAAAAAAACAGTGGAATATGATAATAAAATGTCAATTTTCAAATAGACAATACACATTCACACCGAACTGCACACAGCCTACCTTTGGTCATAAGGCGATGCACACCACTGCTAATGACTTAAAACTGATCAAGTATGTCTAGTTTTGATCGATATATTGCGTCGATATATCCAGCCACAGTTTGTATATTTCATAATAGTGTTCACATGGTTTTGCAGCCCACTGTCCCAATTACCATATGCCAATTAATATTTAATAAACACGCCGGTTGTTTATTGTTTAACAGGGCGTTTATAATCATCACATAAATAAGACGGGACCACCTCTGCGGCGTAAGGGGGGACCGCCTGCTTCGTGTCCGGCGTCACTGGACACTGTTCATCCGTTAATACTTGGCACAAACTAGCGACGATCTCGTGGCAGAAGACATATTCGACTCAACTGCTCAACGATGCTGCATTGACCGTTGACATTTTCATTGTTACTTATCTTTTGACTTATGCCACGAAATACTAATAAAACTGTCCCGTGACTTTTTATACTTTACCTATCAACCTTTCACTTCCTGCATGTTTGCTACAGATTTATCATCTTTAGTATTATTTAAATCATTCATATATAAATGTTTACTTACTTGTACTATTTGTTATTTCAAATACTTGTCTTTGTATATTTATATTTTTTAAATTTCTCATTTACTGTAGTGTATTCTACATCTGTAATCTTTGTAATATATTGATGTACAACTCTATAACTGTTTTATGAAGATTTAGCAAAATTTTGATAAACATTGCCAGTTGTTTCACAGAAAAGAAAATGTAATATTGTTATCAAAATGCCAATCGGCGCCATTTTGAATTATTTTTTTTGACATTTGAAAGGTTCCTGTTTAACGCCGAATCTCAGCGGCGGGTTTCAGCTTTAGAACAAATTGTGATCAGCAGAAAAGCAAAGTCAGTTGATCAGAACTTGTTCAAAAGTTGAACCGGACCGAGAATCGGCGTAAAACGAAGACCTTTCAAATGTCAAAAAACCTTTTTTTTTCAAATTTAACTCCACACAGGAGACCCTGGTGGAATAAATAAGGCCTATGTCTTCTTTGGGGATGCTGTGTGGAGGGTCTTTTTGAGGACAGGACCTGAGTCGTGAATATGTTATAGAAGTATGTTATAGGAGGGAAGAAAATTATTCCATAGCCGAGCTGTTGAGTGCAAGAGTGAGTCGTAGAAGCGGTGACCGAATAAAATCATCTCACTTTTTAAAAGCAATATAAAGTCATTAAAAATACGAAAAAAAAACAAGACCGAAAACCTAAACTAACCAATATGTTTTATTTAAATTACTAAATTAATATATACCTACACATATTTCATTATACAATAATGCATATCAACAACTATTCCGTCTACCAAGATACTGCAGTGCTACAGAAATGTTCCTGGAAGGACGAGTGCACTCTTTCAGGGTACTTCTCCGCCACCGCATGGGAAGCCTGTAGTGCAGAGTACGCCAATCCAAGAATACCATCATTACTGCTACGGCTGCATGGATGGAGTCTCCCTTGATGGGCCTTTGGAGACGGGAATCCATCAAATATCCACCATAAATTTTTTTTCTCTCTTAGTGAATGAACTTATTTTGCATATTGTAAGTACTTTTTCTACATATTTTTTTTCTTCCTCTTATTTTACATACCTATTGTTATTTATTTGTTTATATTATTATCACTTTTGGAACGTATTGCATTGCACCACCCCTGCATACCTTCTGGAATAAAGAACTATTATTATTATTACAAGTTAGATTAGATTTAGCTTTACTTTTAATGACATTATATCTAATCATTGAAGAAGATAATATTAACACATGAACAAATGGACCACGAAACTGAAAAAAACAACAGAAAATAAAAAGATTTCAGTCGCATCTGGTCCATTTTCTTAAATCCCATATTATTGGCTGATATCCTTATGATGATTGCAAAAGTTCATTACGAACTCAATTGCAATCGGAATAGAGTCTCGGATATACCTACCCGATTTTTATTTATATGAGACATCTATTGACTTAATTTACAAGTCTGGAAAGAAATATTCAATTTATTTGCCTAGATGCGACTGAAATCTTTTTATTTTCTGTTGTTTTTTCGGTTTCGTGGTTCATTTGGGATGTGTTAATATTATATTCTTCAATGATTAAATATTACAATGAGGTTTGCAAACTTCAATAAGTTAAAAAAATAAATTGGACATTATATCTCTTTTAAAAAGCGTTCCGATACATACGCGTGTTGATTTATCACGTAACCGTAAAAGCGACCCATTCTCAACCTGATTACAGAAGTTGGGCTCGCGTTTGGCGTGTTTCCTGGCTGTGCAGCGGTGCCGAAGGGATAAAAATAATATCTTTATTGTAATTAAGTTTAAATATAACTAAAATCCATATATCATAAAGTGTACAGTGGTTTATAAGATAGATATATAAAAAGGAAAACAGAAAAGATGGAAAGACTGATAGGGATGTTGAAAGAAGGGTGAATGCAGGAAACTCCATTAAAGGAGGACTGAACGCGGTTGGCGCTAACAAAAAGTTGTCCGAAGAAGCGAAGCTAGCAGTTCACAATGGAGTGCTGATACCAACCCTGATGTATGGCAGTGAGGCGTGGAATTGTCAGAGGAAGGATGAAAATAAACTGAATGCCGTAAAAATGAGGCGAATTTGTGGTAAAACCATGTATGATCTTGTGAAAAATATTGAGATTCATAAAGAATGCAAGGCTGATGTAAGCGTAATGAGTAAGATTAAGAAAGGGACGCTTAGATGGTTTGCGGATGTAGAGCGAATGAACGAAGAAAGGAGTGTAAGGAGAATATACGACGCGAATCTGAATGGAAGAAGAGGCCGGGGACGCCCGAAGAAGACATGGAACGATCGAGTGAATCAAATACTCGAGTCGGGCCATGTCAGAAGTCGGAATAATAGAAGAGAATGTATGAGACAATGTATGAATGTGAATGAAGCAAGAAGTGTATGCCAAGATCGAGTTGTTTGACGGTCCGTCCTTTCTGACTACTCCTTCAGAGAAACGGCGAGATGGTTAGTTAGTTAGTGAGTTATAAAATAGAAAATAATATAATAACAGTAGGTAATATGTAAAGAACAGAAATGCGTAGTTATAGTTGAAGTTTGACATAACCCGTCTCGCTAGGCTAGCCTGTGTTGAGGCACCCATTTTGCAAATTGTTTTATAATACCTATGAATATACACTTATATTAAGATATGTTCTGTAAATCGTTAAATCAATGATTTAGAATTTGGGTGAGTGCACCGGTAATGCCCTATCATTACTTTTAATCCAATTTTTTACATTGTGTTCGAATTTTTTTTTAAATATATGACGCTAGTTCCTCAGATCATCTTCCATTAAAATACCGGTAGAACAAAGACAAAATTCCCACCTGACGTCTGTGCTTCAAAGATTGCAATCCGTTTGTAAAGATAGGAGAATCTATCAAACAGACTGCCCGTTTCTGCACGGAGTCAAGGGTTATTTTCAGATTTTTTTTTTGGTGCTCCCGACCAGAGGTGGCTGCCAAATTCTACAGTGGAACGTACTTGCGAATTGTACAGAGTCAGCAGTTGTGTACTATTAAAGTATCTGCGGGCTCTGTACAGTACGCCCAGCTTCTGAGTGGCTAACTTTACTCTGGCTTCGATGGAGCCCGCATACATGAGCTGGTCACTTAAGGTTACACCAAGCATATCAACGGAAGGCTTGTTGGGAAGATTGCTTCTGTTGAAGGTGACTAGATTGTCATTTCAATATCTTTTTGACGTAATCAGACATGATTGGGTCTTTGAAACATTAAATTTGACGAGGTTATTCTTACCCCGGGAGGAGACCCTATCGTGGAATCTATCAAACGGACCGCCCTTTTCCTACTTCAACTTCCTTCTTTTCTTATTTTACCGTTGACATCTCCTATCGGAGGCAGACTATCACCAGGAAAACTTTCACCTTGTAGATCACAATATTGTACAAGGTATCCGGGGGCCCGAATCCGGTTCTTTTTAATGAAGTCCCTTAGGTCCCCAAATTCCTTAATTGTAAAGAGAAAGAAGGGACATTAAGTCATTCTGGCATCTATAAACTTAATTGTAACGATTGCCCGGCAATTTATATAGGTAAAACCGTGAGAAACGTAAACATTAGAGTCAAAGAACATATTAGATGTTTAAAGGTTGCGGTGCCCGTTTCATACAAAACTGAATTTTAGATTGGAGGCCGAACTACCCATCCAAACGGAATGATCTGTTTTTTTAATTAAAGGTTTAGTAAATATCTAGTACGGATGAGAAGTATTTTATTTATTTTTGTTTTAATTTTTTAAGTAAGTGCCATGAAAAAAAAATCAATTTTCATAATTTGTTCCTCATTTTATATTGGAAAAACCAGCTGTAATTTCGACATTAGAATCAAAGAATATGTAAGATGTCTCAAAAATAATAATTCCGAATTCGCTAATCATATTATTTCAAACAATTATAGTTTTGATAAAAATACAGGGATCAATTCTTCACATTAATAGTAAAGATAAACGCTTAAATAATTTAGAAGCCTTGGAAATCAAGAAATTCATTAATAATAATGAGTCTATTATTAACAATAAAAAAACCTATCTTACAGCCCCATTTTAAATATATGTTTCCTTTCACCCGTCCCTCAATCTCTATCTCTTCCCCCACTCTTTACTAATACCTAGTCACGCCCCCACTCCCACTGTGACACTTATTATGTATGTTCTGCCATAATTTTGTAATATTGTTTAATACTAGCCCTGACGATGGAACGGTTGTTCTGAAACCGGTCGGCGTAAAAAATAAAAGTGGTTAAAACAAAGTTTGATTGTTTCATTTGATTATAATGGATAACCATAGTGAAGTGATAGCTTCATACAATAGTATAAAATATATTATCTCCATGAATATGGTAAGGACCTTGTACGCTCATTTATTCAGTTGACCAAAACAATCGGTGGAAGATGATAATAAAATTGCCATTTTCAAATATTCAATGCCGAATTCATACTCAAACTCGAAAAACTACATACAGCTTACCTTCTGTCATAGAGCAATGCACGCCACTGGTGTGGAGGTTCATTTTAAGGGGAGGAAGTTCTGTGAAGGAAAAAGGTAAGAGGGGTGGGTAGGAAACTGTGGATCAGTGTGTCCAGGAGTGACGGACGTATAATCCATCCCCCCCACTGTGGTGCAAAGTTGAGAGTTCGACTAGAGAGGTCAAGGGATCAGATTAACCAGCCTCGATCTCGATCTGACTCACCACGCAGCTGGTAGGCAGACGCATTCACCACCAAGACCTGAAAAAACCTCACTCCCATGAAGCCGGGTACACCTGCTAAGTCACCAAATGTAGCGAACCACTTGGTGTGATTTCAAACCATAGGTTCCCAAACTTTTTTCCCCGTGGATCCCCCCAGCGTGTCTGTCCAAAACAAATATAATACCAAACAAGTGGTATTTATTCACTGAGTGATGCATTGCTGCTAGTATGAAGATTTGTAAAAACTTGTACATAAACGTGCCTGCGTGGACTCAATTAGCCATAAGTGCACAGTAGGCTTGTCGAGCAAAACTTATTACGGTGCTTTGCTATGCGTGAAGTCTAAATGAACTCCGATCCATGGATCACCTTTTACATCTCGTGGACCTCCTTTTTTTCCCCTGTTATGGACCCCCTGCAAATCTATATGGACCCCCAGGGGTCCGTACGGACTAATTTGGGCACCTATGATCCATACTCTTACGGTAACGCTGTGTTACATGACGGAAACACGAAAGTATTTTTGTGCACGTTAAGGGTAAGGTTAACGAGGTTCTCGTATAAAATAAAACGAAACAAGTCATAAAAATATTGCCTCTATTGGAACAAAATAATATATTATAATATTCAATAGTTAACAATGTTCAAATTAAGTACAGTATTCATAGTAAACATGTTGAATTGACTCAAATCATCAGAACACAACAAAACTATAGACATAATCAAGAATAAACATATTATTTTAAAATACACATAATGGCTCTCCATACTAACGATCCAATTCTTTTAAAAGTACATGGTTGGGCTGTTTCACAGATATTCAAATGTAACTTTGCAATTAGACAGCCAATCAGCGCCATTTTGTTTTTATCTTGACATGAAATATCCCCGTTAAACGCCGATTTCTAATCAATTGCGATCAGCAGAAAAAAGTATGACTGCCGTGTTGTTATGACAATGTTATATTCGAATTCCTGTGAAAGATTCTAAGCCAAGATTCAAACAAACATCTAAGGTCTAACTCGTAAAAAAATCAAAACAACGTTATTGTCCAATGCTATCCAATTTAATCTATATTTTCTAATGATGCCGAAAAAGTTGAGTTTTCTCCTTTTCATAAAATGAAAATGATCGATACTGCACGATGCATCCGGCGAAGTATCTAACTTTGTTTTCCTCGTGTAAACCTCGCAAAATGCAGATTTGGACCGCTGATATAAAAAATTATTTTACCATCGGATTTCCATGCTTTAATTTCTAATTTAAAATTGCCAAATCTATCTATATATATTTATATATAAAGACGAGTGTCTGTGGGTGGGTTTGTTTTTTATACAAAACTAACATTTTATTCAAAGCTTGATGAAATTTTGCAAACTTGACCTTCAAAATAAAAGCAAGGTCACTGTCTATATGAGATTTCGAAAAACCACCTCCATCCCCCTTTTCTACCCCGTAAAGCAGAATTTTGGTACTTCTTTACCACAAACAAATTCATAACCCCGGAGGTATTTAGGAAAATTATAAAGGGAGTGTAGAGTGGATGAACGAAGAAGGGAGTGTAAGGATAATATATGACGTGAATGTTAATGGTAGAATTCGGGGACGACTGCGGAAATCATGGTACGATCAAGTGAATCAAATACTTGAGTTGGGCCATGTCAAGAGTTAGAATAACAGAAGGGTATGTATGAGACGACGTGTGAATGTGAATGAAGCAAGAAGTGTGTGCCAAGGCGGTCCATCCTCTCGATGGTTAGTTAGTTAAAACACAGAAATCGATAAAAAAATGAATACAATTTACATTTAGGCGATAGAGCTGCCTTTTCAATGTTTTTGCTACTTGCATCTTAGATTTTCAATTGAATCTATTTGTAATATTTTACAAGAATTTGGTCGCGAGTATGGAGGGCTATTTTGAAATGAATTAATGATTACACAACATATTACATACTTTTCATTGATGGAAGTTCAACTATGCAGTTGGTACGACTGAACTCCTTAATGTAAATAATAATTAAATTTTTAAATTAACGAACAATTCAATCTAGAAATATTATGCAGCAATTTAAACGATTCAATTTATTGATTAATTTTGGTCGGGTTGAATAAAAAAAAATTCTAACATCGAAACATGCTAACTTTACGTTTCAAGACCACCTCTAGGTGATTCTTTCTCTCTTCTAATAATTATTCTCACTTTCACTTGTTTTCAACACACACACAAGTAGTCTTCTAAACAACTTTTAAACAGTTGCAAAACTTTTAAACAATTTGATTCTACAAAAATTGTGATCGCAAACATATCTGTTGTATTTTGCAATAGGGAGATGAGTCAGTAAAAGTGCGATATTGAGTTAAGTATCGCGAATGAATCCCAATTCTTCTTTGTACACGGAAAAAAAATGAGTCCGCTAGAAAAATTATGTTCAGAGACATTAGCCGTTGACATACAGAGATGAGACATTTTTAATTAAATTAATACGCACTTGAAGTTGTCTCTGATTACAAAAACATTTGTTTTTAAAGATTGACACGGAAAACAGAGACAATTTCAATAATCGCTGTATTCCACGAGTCGAGAACTGCAACACTTAAGTTGTTTTTAAATAAAATTTGAAGCAAGTTCTGCAAGTATTTTAGTTTTTAATTATAGTTAAAGCTGTTTCGGCGTTCAAAGCCATTTTCAAGCTGTGTTTAGGCAACATTGTGACGACTTATACGATTTTATTTACTACCACCCAATTTTAATTTGGACGGTGATTAAAATGATTTATTACCGGTAAAACCGATTTACTTTGAAAATAATTGTGATAATTAAAAATTATCGAATCATTGAAGATAATATTAACACATTCCAAAAGAACCACAAAACCAGAAAAACAACAGAAATTAAAAAGATTTCAGTCTCACCTGGGACTCGAACCCAGGACCTCTAAGTTGGTTAAGCGGTTACCCCGGATAGGTAGAGGTCCTGGGTTCGAGTCCCAGATGCGACTGAAATCTTTTTAATTTCTGTGTTTTTCCGGTATCGTGGTTCATTTGGGATGTGTTAATATTATCTTCTTCAATGATTAAAATATTACAATGAGGTTTACAAACTTCAATAAGTTATAAAAAACAAATTGAAAACTTATCTACCCTGTGAGGTATTTACCGTTGAAAGCTGTTTTCCCCACATAAAGTGTTTTCTTAATTGCAACACTAAGTGCTTACAAAAAGTTCTTTATTACAGTTATCAAATCTGACAAAATTCTAGAATGCAAAATCGGCTGCCCTGTAAAGTTGACTAATATTGACTCGTCTCCTTTTTCCAAAACAACACAGATATTTTACAATTTCTTACCAAAAACCTTCTCCAAAAACTGTGAATATTTTGATTTTAATTCATAAATTATTTTGGGTTGGTACAAATGCTTTATTTCTTACAGCTCAAAGTGATACAGCCATCTAAGAGAGAAATGCACAAACTTCTCATTATGGATGATAGCATTTGTTTAAGCTTCTCATTATGAGTGATAGAATTTGTTTAAGCTTCTGATAAGGTTATACAGAAGTTCTTCAATGTTCTTATTATGGATGATAGATTTTAATTAAAGTTCTCATTATGGATCACAGAATTGTTTAAGCTTCTCATTACGGATAATGGAAATTCTTTAAGCTTAATCTCATTACAATTTGTTTAAGTTTATCATTAGGAAAGATTAAGCATGTTTAAACTTTTCATAATGGATGATAGAATTTTTTTCAAGCTTCTCATGATGGATGATAGAATTTGTTTAAACTTCTTATTATGGATGATAGAATTTATTTAAACATCTCATAATGAGATACTTTTTTAGAATATATTATGTAGCCTTAAAAAATTAACCACATTATTCTATTAACACTTTTAAGCATCCAAAACCAAATCTTTTTCATACATCTCGAAACTTGAAAATCTAAATTAACTGCGGCTCATATTATTTGCTGACTGGATTCGAATAGCCTGTGGTTTGATTTGATCATGAAATGTTCCTTCAAGACGAAACAAAATGGACAACAATACAAAAAAAAAATCTCTCTTATAAGGGCATAAAAATATAAAAGCAACAATGAATCTCATTTAACTTATTCAAAATACAAATTCACAAAAAAAAAAACTATTTTTTTGTATCCAATATATTATAGGTTTAATAATTATACTTTCAATTCTATATTCTAAAGTAGTAAACCTACACTATTCATAACCTCAAAATATAAGGCATTTTCTCATAGCATTTGCGCCCCAAAACATCATGCTCATTCAATTTTTACCAATTTTCAGTCGAATCTAAAAAAAAACATGAAAAATATCAATATTATTATTAAAAGCATTCCATATCATACAAAACTAACTACATACAGGGTGATTTTAAAATTCATGCAACCCAAAATATAAATGCAACACCTTTATTTTTATTATCAATCAAACTTTTTTTTATTAATTCTTTAAAAACCTGGACGCTTTTTTAGGAATTTTAATTAAATTTTGAAAACTTATTGAAGTGGCTGAAAAAATGTATTCATGACAAAAAAAAGGTTAAGACAATATATGCATCATGCATATAATACTATGTCTATTTATTAGTTTTGTTTAACAGAAAATGAGGGGACGAAGTTCACTAAAATCTCCCAATCGAAGTAAGGTTTTTGTGAAAACATGTATTAAAGTGAACTGTTTCAGAACGTTTGAGGTTAAGTTTAAATTAATTATATATTACGTGGGTTGCATGAAATATTAATTGTCTAAAACAAGGTAAATTACGTCATACCTTGGTAACTCTCGTTTAAAATATGAATACAAAGTTTAATTTAACCGACGGGAGGAAATTGTTTAAACACTTTGTAACGAAGATTGGACTTTTTTAAACACGTTGTTTGAACATTTACTTGTTATTTAAACATGTTGTTTAAACGTGAATGTTAACAGTTTAAAATTAATTTATGACAAATGGGACAGGTTAAAAACATGTATTTTTGATAGATAGAACATGTTCAAACATTATTTTTACAGATACAACATGTATGTATGACAGATAGAGCATTTCTTTAACAGACAAAATACAACATACACGTGCATATGCATGTTTTTTTATGACAGATAGAGCATATACATGTTATACAAACATTTTTTGATTGAGAAAACATACATGTATGATAGATAGAACATGTTTAAACATTTCAATGACAGACAAAACATACATGTAGGAAGAATAGAATATGTTTAAAGTTGTCATTGACAGATACAACAAACACGTGTGATAGATAGAACATGTTTAAACATTTCATTGATAGACAAAACATACATGTATGAAGAATAGAATATGTTTAAAGTTGTCATTGACAGATACAACATGTATATATGATAGATAGAACATTTTAAGACATTTCTTTGATAGACGAAACATGCAGAACATGTTTAAATAATTCATTTGATCGACAAAACATACAAGTATGACAGATAGAACATGTTTAAAGTTGTCATTGACAGATACAACATACATGTATGATGGAAAGAACATGTTTAAACATTTCATTGACAGACAAAACATGCATGTATGATAGATAGAACATTTTAAGACATTTCTTTGATAGACAAAACGCGTAGAACATGTTTACACGCTTCTCTTGACAGACAAAACATGTATGTATCATAGATCGAACATTTTAAAACATTTCTTTGACAGACAAACCATGTTATACATGCATTTAAGACAAATTGGAGTCGTTAAAACATATCATAAGACAGAACTCACCAGTGGAATAATTATAGAACACAAAACTTCTGGGGAACAAAGTATCCCCCAACAAAAACCATCTTAAGAATTACCATATATACAAAGTCCCTACAGGGTTAGGCAGATAAGATATAGCACTATAAATCAACTATATTCTGGCATACAAAAGGAACATAATCTAATAAATCAATAATAAGACTTCAATAATAATGATAACGTAGCTGTTTAGGAAGAGACGGGAAGGAACGGATGTTCATAGAAAATTATCATTGGTTTTATTCGCGTTCATACACTTTTCACTGTTGATTGACTTGTTAAAAACATTACCATAAAGACAACACAGCAGTGTAATTATTGATCGAATTACTGTCAATATAATAAATTTTTTGTGTACACCACCCAAGTATCGTACTGCCGAGAGCCAGTGGGCTATGACACCCCAATTTGTAAAATATTTTCGAGGCGGAGGGAAGAGTGGAGATTCTGTCAGTATTGCCCGGGTGAAATTATACCGATAAGAATGCAAATAATGATTGAAACGGCTTTAGTTACGTTTAGTGGCCGGATCTGAGCAGATGGATATTTCCTCAAGTTCCTCTTCCACTCCCAACTTTATTCAGCTTCAAAACATTCCTCAAATTGAGAATGCGATAGATCCACAGGCTCCGAATAGTTGAGCCTCTCGAGCGATATCAAATAAAAATATTTCTTTTCAACACATTGCAATTTAAGCTTTCACACCGACGTTAAAGAAATCTGTTTGAAATGCATAGCTACCATCTACGCGTCCCCTTCTCCGTCTCATTTAAAATACTTTACACGTACAGGGATAGTAATACATACATATATTTATTATTTCTTTTCGCTTTAAAGTACAACGCGGGATTTTAATTGCTAAAAATCTTCAAATAAAATACATATTATTGGTTATCAGAAAAAATATATATATACACCATCTGACAATATACGTTATAATAACTCTAAAAACTCTATTATCGCACTTTCATAACAGTCCAATCCCGAGCAATCCAGGACACTTTTCAAAACGGAAAGAAACTCACCAAGGAACATAGGAGGACTATGGCAGGATGATGTCACCTCACACACACACCTAGCGAGTTCAATATCGTACTATAGAAAGAGACATGGCTAAACGCCCAATGACAATCCAGCTGAACTGTATTAAAGAGGCCGGGCTGATGTCAAAGGAATATGGGAGATAGCACAATGGGCCCATGGCGTAAGACTTGGGAGTATCTTCCGTTGAAATACCGCTAAAACAGACACGGCATTTTTTTGAAAGAAAAAGGCAGTAAAAGAGTTTCTATGTGCAAAACGCATACATTCTTAACATTTCATCAATTCAAAGATCACACACAAGAAAATTGCAATAATATCTAATTAATCTGATACATAAATGGTCATTTAGAATTATTATCGACGATGAATCAAGCATTTATTTGTATATTATAAATGATAGACAATTTTTTTTTGGATTTACATTTCATCAAGTGAGCTTTGGACATTTCTTTTTTTTAGACAGTTTCATCTTGATGTACAAGTAAAATCATTCAGAAGTGAAGGTTCATCAATTTAATTATGATATAATCGTTGTTCATCAAATGTGCGTTTTCATCGCACAATGATGACGAATAGATAGGGTGATAAAAGGCGAGTGTTCATCATTCATGTGTTGTAGTTGATGAAATTCTACTATCAAAACCAAAAGATTTCACACTCAAACATGAATACCTACCGTAATACAAGCGATGAAATTATGCCATTTTTAAATATAATTTTAGCCAAAATTCTACAAAATCTCACTGTTACATGTACATCACTCCATGTTGGGTCTCGACGAAATTCCACCTTCAAAGGGACGATTCCAGCATTCCGATGAAGTGAAACTACTACAACATATCATCTGATGATATGGCGGATCTTCATCACCATCCACGTTGATCTCTAATGTGAAGCGATGACGGCCGACCGTGAAGCTCGATGATGAAACTCCGTGCTCGATGATGGCGTGTAGGCATTATTGATAGTAATAATTATTCTTGTGAGCTATGAAATGCAGTTAATTTAGAAGTCGGCGATGGAAATCTGAGCGAAACCGATCAGCGTTTTATCATCCAGATTTTCACTTGAGGTCACAGAATCCTGAAAAACCAAAATAATTATATAAAATATATACACAGTGTATCAGAGCGTACCCGATAGATTTTAACCAGTGATTCCTGAAGTTGTTTAGAATAAAATTTTAGAATGCATTTTGGTCTCAGGTGGCATTCTTTTGAGAAGAACAATATGGATGACGGCTCACCAATCTGAAGGTGACCGAGGCGGGATTACCGCGCGCCGCGTTGTCGATCAACCGGCACATGTTCTGTGCGATGGCAGTTACGTCGCGCGAGTCGATCAGTCCCGCACCCTGTAGCTCGCCCGCGATGCCCATGGCAGAGTCCTTGCCGGGGCAGTACTCAAAGCGGATGTCGTCCAGCTCCAGATGATCGTTCCTGGAATATTGGGATGGCGGAATATTAATCAAATAGACTGAAATCAACACACAATACACAAAGCTGATGTCGTCCAGGTGGGCGTTTCTGCAAAGAACCGAGATACCCTGCAGATCCCTTCAGCACAGGTGCACAAACGGGAAACATGCCAAACGTACGCCCAACATATGTACACAGTTGACATTTGTCACATGAGAATGCGTCATTTCTATGACTCATTCCTGAGTTCAATATCTCGGCTATAGAATGATTTGCCGGCCTCTGTGTTTCCTTTCTCCTACAATATGGGTCTCTTCAAGACCCGGGGTATATGTTTAATTTTGTCATTCACTAGGGCGTGTCATACCTGGTATTATCGGTATACAATGGACGCCCAAAGTTTAAAACGTGTCTCCACTATGAAGTATCTTGGGATCATGTTTGATAGTAGGCTGACATTTCATGTTCATATCGAGATGGCTTGTAGCACTTCATTGAGAATGCTGGGCTTTGTTCTACGCACTGCAAGGAATTTTAGAGATACCCGGGTTCTCATCATTTTATTCAATTCCTTAGTAAGGAGTAAACTTGGAGAGTGGGTTGGTAATTTGGAGCCCACAACGGGTGAAGTATTCCCTCATGTTGGAGAGAGTCCAGAAAAAATTTCTGAGATTTCTCTACCTGGGGGAGTATGGCTACTATCCGTGACTCCATCGTAACGACTTTCTCCTGGGTATGCTCGGAATGGTTTGAAAACTCGGCCTTCATGGAGAGCATTCATTTCTATGTTCCCGATGGTTATCTCCGTCACCGACAGCATGGACTGTTTTATCTCTCTGCAAGCCCAACTTGCCAAAGAGCTTGCCGGGGGGAGGGCAATCTTTGTTGTTTAACAGAATCAATTAGGATATTGACATATTTAGGCATCAACGAAGCTGCTTTTAAATGACTTGTTTATTTTTTTTTACTTAGTAACTTTTTAAAGTGTAAATGAATTGAATTGAATCACTTTTTCATTTATCCACACAGCATTATTACATTGAGAGGACATACCTAATTCTGAGGACCATGTTGATTGGTTCCAAGTCTTCGCTGTTGGCTGTGATGGATCTCTGATCATACTCCGTTTCCTGAAAACAAAAAATCATACATTAAATCGAATAAACTCAAAAATCCACATAGGAAATAGAAAAATTGAAAACAAATTATTAAGCATCAACGGAACAACAATTTCCATTCCTTGAAAAACAGCATGATGCCAAGTTATGATCCTTTGCAATTTCCGTCAAAAACAAATGTAAGTCAAAAAAAAACTACCGTTTCGCTGTCGCTGGAGTCAGCCCTGTCCAGGTGGTTCATAGGCCTCCTGTCCGGAGACGTCTCTGTCCCGACTCCCGTGGAGCTGCTGTTATCTTCTTCCGCGTCCTCGTCTTCAGACCAGAGCCATTCTCCGGAAACGGAGCGATGTAGTCGCCCCGATGTGCCGGCTTGGCGTTGGCTCGCCTGGGAATAGAATAAGAATAATGACAGTTCATTTATGTAGCGCAGTTTTGCGCACTTTATACTAAATGAACGAACCCAATATAATTTTGAGATAATAATATTTAAAGAGTATACATACGTATGTATATGCAAATCAAAAATGTAATTTTAAAACAGGAGACTCACTTTTTGATTTCAATGTTTTGGAGGCATGTATTATTATTATTTAATGTTAAGTTTATTGTTAGAATTATTAAAATTTTGTATTTTTTATACTGTGTCATATAACTTCATAGATGGAGGATTAAACGCGGTTGACGCTAACAAAAAATTGTCCAAAGAAGTAAAGCTAGCAGTCCACAATCGAGTGTTGATAACGACCCTGATGTATGGCAGTGAGGCATGGAACTGGCAGAGGAAGGATGAAAGTAGAGTGTGGTAAAACCATGTGTGATCGTGTGAAAAGGTTAGATTCGCAAAGAGTGCAAGGCTGATGTGAGTGTAATGAGTAAGATTAAGAAAGGAACGCTTAGATGGTTAGGGCATGTAGAGCGGATGAATGGAGAAAGGAATCCAAGGTGAATATATGATGCAAATGTGAATGGAAGAAGAAACCAGTGACGCCCGAGGACGAGATGTTACGATCGAGTGAATCAAATATTTGAGTCGGGCCATGTTAAGAGTCAGAATAAAAGAAGAGAATGTACAAATGAATCAAGAAGATCGGGTTATTTGACGGTCCGTCCTCTGTCTACCCCTGCGGATAATCGGCGAGATGGTTAGTTAGTTAGTGTAATATTAAGTAAAACACACCCCCCTGATCTGAAATTCTTTTAAATTAATGTAGTAATAAGAATTGAAAAAAAAAAAAAAGTTTTTCAATTTTATTAATCCTAGACTTGTGGAAAAGGTCAACAGATGTTCCATGTAAATAAAAATCGGATGAGTGTATCTGAGGCACTATCTAAAGAATACAAATAAATTTGGGTAGAATCTTGTAGTCATGATAAAAAGGTAGCAGCCAAAAATATATTGGAAATAATTGAAGATGATAGTGACAGTTCATACAAATCGAAGTATGGTACCGATAAAAATGACGAAAAGGATTGGGGTAGCTGAAGCTCAATGGATTAGAGCGCAAGGTCCCGGATAGACCATGAGGTCCTGTATTCGAGTCCCAGCTGTTACCGTTACCATTTTATTTTCTCTGTTTTTTCGGTTTCATGTTTACTACGCAATACCTTGTGAACCCTGGTCTCCATGGTGGGCCCGGCAGCCAGCAGTGTCTGCGTCAGGTACTTGCGGTCTTTGGCCTTCTTGAAGAAGGGGTGTTTGAGGAGCTCGCCAGCGGTGGGCCTCTTCGTGGGGTCCTTCTGCAGGCACTGCCAAATCATCTTGCGGAAGGTCTTGCCGTAGGCGCGATACTGCTCCTTGTCGCCGGCACCTGAATAAGAAAGAAAACATCTTTAAAATTGGGACCGGTATCGGACTCTTTTGAAAGACGAGGGTTATACAGTAAAACCTCAGAAAATCAAAAAAAAAATACTACTTTGAATATTTGAATTTGAACGTCCAGCCACGACGGTTATTGGCTGCGAGATTTCTATTTACAAGGAAATAATGTAGTTTTACAAATTTGCATCGAACATTTGAAGGCAGGCCGCGGCAGAATTCCGACTGCGAAAATTTAATTATACGCTTCCATGAATCGTTCTTGTGTTAAACAGCCTGGCTGTGGAATGATTTGCGGGCCTCGTTTTTTCCTCGCTCCTACAACATGGGTCTCTTCAAGACCCAGGTTTATTCCCTCCTAACCTCTAAAAGACCCTCCACACAACATCCCCAAAGATGACATAGGTCTCGAGGGAAATTATTTCAGGCCTCCCGTGTGGAGTTTCTGTAAAAATAAACAACAAAAAATACAGGAATTTGAATTTGAATGGACGGTTGCGATGGTAATCGGTAGTGAAAATTAGATTTACACGGGAATAAGTAGTATTATTACGAATTTACTTCTAATTCATACCAGAATTTAAAGGGCGGGTGCGAAACTCGACCTTTCAGTGATATATATTTTTTTCTTTCTAAAATATCGAATTACTTGGGAATTCGTTAATTCGAAAATTTGGTTTTCGATGTCCGTGTATTTTGAATTAACGGAGTTCTACTGTATAAGGTTCTCCACATAGAAACTAACGATCACGCCGTTTCACTCCATTACTTCAACCCAATTTTTTTTAAATTACAAGATGTGTCCGCCTTGAAGTCAAACAACAAATAGTCAACTTACCAGTGTCCAGGTTGGGCGGATCGTTCTGTAGCGTCAGCATCAGTATCTTCATGGGCGGGTACTTGTGATAGGGGGCAGTGCCGGTGGCCATCTCGATGGCCGTTATCCCAAAGGACCAGATGTCCGCCTTGAAGTCGTAGCCATGGTCCTGAAACAGGGAAAAATCAATTGTCAATTGAGGTGGCCTGATCAGAAATTCAATCAGAAGTTCAATCAGAAATTCAAGAGAAGATATTATATTTCATAAAAATGTACTTTCTGTTCTCGCCCTTCGACGAATCGTCAAAATACAGCGGCAGTCACATAATTTAAATAAAGTTGGTGGGAGGGGTAATATAATAACTAGCCACTTGAGACAATACCGTTGTTTATTGAAACTTTCTTAACTTAGGAATATAACGTCTTATCTAGAAAAGGATTGAATTTTGAATACAAAAACATGCACTATAATCTGTGTGTTTTACTAGTAGATTTACAGATGCCCAAACGGTTAGAGAAATGCAGAAACAAGAAAATAAAAACTTACAAATATTTACTACTAACTATATATTATTATGTAAAGTTCAGCTGGCCGGCAAAGTGACCAATAGGGGGCCATCTCAGTGACACTCGTCAAACTTCCAAGGTCACGTGTCTTCAAACATTCCTTCTTAACGCTGAACACAAAGTTCGACATGGTTCGGCCTAGGTTATTTAATTTCACCGTCAGGGTGATCGTGTTGTATAAAGTATTTGCTTGGGATCGTGTGCCCATATATGCTGAATCCATTCAGCACTGCACTTATGAGAATATCGCGTTGCTCTTCGACTGTAGTATTTGGTCGCGTGGATATTAAATGCGGAATTTTAACGGCACACTGTTTATAATGTGCTTGTATTATAATGCAAGTTAGTTTTATGTCCTCATATTTTGAATGGGGGTTCACTGCACAATCGCTCTTTAGAGAAAACCGCTACTAGGTAAAATATACTACAGCAGTCAGAGCGAGTAGTCAACTCACTCCCTTTTCTATATTTTCTTCCCCTTGTCCTGGTCGGGTCAGGAACCCATCGCCTCGATAAGGCGCCTCCAGACGTCCAAGAATTGCTTTCACCAACTTCATCTGAGGCAACCCACTGGACATCTTCCCTCTGGAAATGCTGGCAGCATTTTAAGCGAAAGTGAGTCTTCTGGCATTGAGTACATGTCCAAGCCCTCTGCGATTTTCCCATGAAGAGTTGCAATGGTTAGATGCTGAGCACAAATAAATCTCTCCATGCTAACCCTGTGGAGAAATGGCACGATGGTTAGTCAGTGACGTACCTGCTCCATAACCTCGGGGGCCATCCAGCAGGGGGTGCCCACGAAGGTGTGGCGCACCTTCTGACGCGACATGTCCTGCCCGGTGGAGAGCCAGGCCGACACGCCAAAGTCCGCTATCTGCACTGCGCCATCTTCGCCCAGGAGGATGTTGCCCGCTTTTATGTCTCTGGAAAGGAAAATAAAATTAAAGAAACTATGTATGTTTTGAATAATACAGTATATTAACAGGAGAGGAAGAAGTGTCCAATGATTTCTCAGGGAGGGAACAAAAAGTCAGGTCTTTCGAGAACCAAGTTTAAAGTAGAAACGTCAAAGTTACGTAAAAAACGTAAAAAGTAGAAAAGTCGCAAAAACACTATATTCTTATGTGATAAATGTCAACCAGGGATGCCGGGCATGCTCTCGGATGTCTCCCTCATGGGCCGGTAGGAATTGACATAAACCAAAACCACCCAGACCAGAAGGCCAGGACACTAAATCAAATCGGCGCCTTAACGGCTGCGTGGCCTGTTTTATACAAAACTTAATTTTGGATTTAAGGTCAAAATACTCACCTAAACCTAATGATACATCCAGTACGCATGTGAAGTATTTTATTCATTTTTGTTTTACATTATTAAATATGGGCCATTAAAGGAACTGATTTTTCGCGATTTCAGAGGCATCTTTAACAATTATTTAGGGGCTAACGGTGTAAAATACTTCTCATCTGTACTAGATATTTACTAAGCCTTTAATTAAAAAACATATCATTCAGTTTGGATGGGTGTTTTGGCCTCAAATCCAAAATTACATTATGTATGAAACAGGCAGTGCAGCCGTTCCCCTTAACTTGTGTGAGAACATAAAAAAAAACTTTTAAATTAACAAAAATGTTTCAATAAATAATTTGTTAAAATAATGAAAAGTCAAAATACTTTTGTGATACTGTTAATGTGTCTAATTAATAAACCCGTAAGAATATTTTAAAAGTGTTTTTTAACTAATTCTTAGTAAAAAAGTTTATATTTATATAGGTTAAAAGCAGTAATTTACGCAGTGACGCGATAATATCAAAATCTACTGAAACCACGTATCACTGTACACTGGAAGTAGGCAACACCACTCCTGCGCCTTGTGTGGACGCCAATAGAAATATATGGAACGGAGTGCTCTCAGGATAGCGCATTTTTTAATTTACATTTTACAAAAGAAAAAACACAATGCAAAAAAAGTCCCGATAAACTACTTTTTTGTAGTTTGTCCAACGGGAGCTTGTTATTCAAAAGATGGTAGGTGGGGCAGTGCTCCATACAAAAAATTGAAATTTTGAAAAAAAAAAAAAAAAACATTTTCAGCTTCAACAACATCAATAACGTCGTACTTTTTCAATCTTAGCACTCTACCTCGCTCAAAAGTCACGAGCCGCCACTGGTTACTGGGATCAGTCGGGTTGCTTTCAAAAACCTCTTCAAAGTATTTCATCCATCCCCCTTCTATTTCTTTCACATTCGTTACCCCAGGATGCAGAATTGGCTTCTTCAACATCCAACCACTTAAATTTAGGTCTTCGAATACTCATTTGATCGACATGGTCGGCTATCTTCCACACTTGATACGTGTCCTGCGCAGCAGACCCATCCCAGTTTTATGAATCTTGATATTGACACTTTAAACAATTAGTATAGCACTTCATCATACTTCGTTTGTCTCCAAAGAATCTTCTTATAATCTTCCTTCCATTAATTTGAAGGGACTGGGCTGCCGTTAAGGGAATAAGGTGAAACAGGGGAGATTGCACAATTATTATGGGAGCTACTCCCCTAATCAAAAATAATTATATTAATCTTCCTCTCGAAAATCCAATAATGAAAAAGACTCACCTGTGGATCTGACCATTCATGTGGAAATACTCGAGCCCCTTGAGGACTTCCTTGAGCACAGTGGCAATGGTGGCCTCATCAAACACTCCGTGCTTGCAGTTGGCCACCCGCATTTTGTGCTTGATGACATCCAGCAGACTGCCACCTGTTGAAAAAAAAAATTATTCATTTGTAGACTGTCATTTGTTGAAAGAAATACAAATTATTCATTTGAGGACTGTCATCTGTAGACAGAAACACAAATTATTCATTTGATGACTGCCACCTGTTGACGGAAATACAAATTATTCATTTGAAAACTGCCATCTGTTGACGGATATACAAACCATTGATACACCCATTGAAATATCACTACTCTTTTTGGCGTGTCATATCAACAAGCACAACAATTCTGGCCCACCTAAGAGTTATTTCATAACACAACTCCCTTTTGAATTCCGTTGCCTCATAAATATACTTATTGCTAATAACGAATCAACAAAAATTGCATTATGTCATTTCTTAGAGTTTTTTGTGCGTGTTTTTAAAAAACAAATGTCCATGACTTTTTAGACGGCCGAATTGTCATTGTTGTTTTAAAGAGAACGAAAAATTACTGTTTTTGGCTTTTAGAAACCAAAATTTGCTGACATTGTCTTTTGTCAAAGTCCCAAATCTAGGTCGCCGACTTATTGTTTCCGAGTAAGTAAATTGTTATCAAAATATACAGCACATATATATACATATAGGAGGTTGGTTGTGGTAGAAATAAAAAGGCATGGGTTGTACGTAGTTTATTTATAGTTTAGTTAGTTTTGACGGTCCGGTAGGGAATCGACATAAACCACATGCGTGATACCGACAGGACACTGCGCCATACATTTTAATGGGCGCGACCTCACGACTCGGGGGGGAAGCGGGAGCGGCGCCACGTACTTCTGTTATACCACAAGCGGGACAACGATTCAGTACCTTATCGGTAAACGCGCATCCAGCAAATCTATGCACTGCGTTTGGATTGTCTACGCGCCATTCATCCTTTGAGTTCAAACAAGGAGCGGGATATGAATTTTCGGCTAATAATGGAGGTAGAGAAATATGCACGCCTTTATAACTATAAATTACCGACATATGCAGTAAACGGGACAACGGAGAAAGCTTGGTGTGCAATAGGAGGACTTTTTATATGTGGAGTAAAGTGCTGGACCAGTTCTTCGAATGTTTTTTTTGACATTCGGTACATTTGCTGGAATTTGATATCATCTCCAGACAGTTCCCTGGCAGCAATAAATAACCCACAATGAAATTTACGTTCGATGTAGGGGTGGACGGACCTAAAACCTCCTACTTTTTTGTCTAGTTCGAAAGAATAAATAGCATACCAGAGCCTCGTCTTCACTTGATTCACTCGACATTTTTCGATTTTGAATTTGATAGATCCGATAACATTCAGCGGTAAATTTGATAACAGAAATCTGCAACACCGACAATTTACTGGAGGCTACAAATCACCGCGCAGACCCGTCCGAGAGTCGATGGAGGGAATATCGTGAAACATTTCCTGCATCTTTGTTACAGAAGTGAAGAAATGAAGTCTGTAAAGTAATCAAAAATATGCCTTCCATTCCAAACGATGTGTCGCCCCACTACAGCAGCCAGTGAGGTTGGCCTCCTTTGAACTCCAAGAAAATTTCTTCCAAAACCTATCGCTCTCTGGTGAACTCGATGCTTCGTCGGCGATCTTGGGAAATTCCTCCATCTAGATGAACGGCCGGAATTTCTCAATCCAGGGATTTGTATCTATCAGCATATTAGAGGACAATGGCTTCTTGAGTTTGGTGCAATGTGTCATGTAGAGAGAGTGCACTGATATTGGTTTATTGACCACCTCATAGTAAAAAAAAAATAGTCTATAGCCGTATTTTGACCTCAAAATAAGAGAACCTGCGTCTTGAAGAGGCCCATGTTGTAGGAGGGAGGAAACACAGAGGCCGGCAAATCATTCTACAGCTGAGCTGTTAACAAGAACGAGCCATAGAAGCGACCCATTCTCGAGTACCAACGTGTACAAATGTTTGTTGCGCATTTGGCGCGCTTCTCGGGTGAAGGGATCAATGACGCAAGTTTGTCGGAGAATCTTCCATTGAAATATGGTAGAATAAGGACAGCTTTCCCACCTGACGTCTGTGTTAGAAAGACCTTGTCAATCAATCAATTTGTTCACGGTCAGCACCCCAAAATATGCACTTTGTGTGTTGCTAACTCAATGAATGCCATGAATAATTTATAGGCAAATTCTATACGGGTAATTACGAAAATCTGAGGTTTCAAAAGACAATAATCCTCAAACTGTAATCTTTTAAGTTGTAAATGAAATACGTACTGGAATTTTAGGTGAAACTTTCAAAATTGGTTTCACTGGTTTTCAAACTGCACCTATTTTCAGACATTTTGGGACGTATTTCATAGAATTTAAGGTTTACAAATTGAGGATTTATGTCTTTTGAAACCGTATACATTTTCCTAACTACCCGTATAGAAATTACATAAAAATCATTTGTGGTATCGCTTGAGTTAGCAACCTACAAAGTAATGTTTAGGGCGATTTTTTTTAGTGCTGGTCCTTAAGATAGGGAATGAAGGGACCACCCGTTTCCGCATAGAGTCAAAGATTTTTATGGGCATTTTGGGGCTCCAGACCAGAGATAACTATCAAATTCGACAGTGGGGCGCACTTACGATTTGTATAGTACTCAGCCAAGCATTGGAGATTGCGCAATGAGATTAGCGATGGGTCGTTCATTTGTGCCGGCTCATTTTGATGACCTGTGAGCTTACGACTCCCGGTAAACCATACCACGGTTCAATTGAACTGTGACTCTTTTTTGACAAATTTTGGAATCACTTAAGAAAGATTATTTATTTATCTACATATCTCAGATGTTCTATAGCAATCTTAAGCATTTCTGTGATGATGCATCTTTAAATAAGGTCCTTTGTTCTAATTTGTTCATATAAAATCAACATATCCGTGTCTAATTTCTACAAGGCGAAATTATGCCCACAACTGTGGGACTTGCAATTAACAATTAGCGTCATGACGCATCTTAAAGCAGTTTTTTTCAAGGGTTCACATTCATATGTAGAGATAAGAATAATTACCGCATTTACACGTGTAGGCACTGTACAATACGTGAACAGCGCCTGACAGTCTGGCGTCTGGACGTTTTGTACCTACCTATACGCTGGGAGCTGGGAGCCGTAGGAGCTGGGAATATTATGAACTGGGAGTCAGCTCTTAATATGTGCCCGTCGTTCAATTGAGTCGTACGAAAATGTTGAGCTGGTACCGTGACTCCCGCTCTTAAAAACATGAGTCATGGACCCATCACTAAATGAGATTGCTTTTTTTACAAAAGTGTTCATGAAATAATAATTTCATCGATATTGATATATTACTAAAAAAAAACCAGCATTAAGATGTAAACAACAACTCACCTTCTAATAACCGCAGAATCAGCCATAATTCTTCCTTCACGACGAAGCTTGTGTAGTAAGTCACCACATTCTCGTGGTTGCAACTTGACATAGCCTGGAAAAAACAAAACAATATACTTATTATTCATTTATTATTGACCTAATAATCAGGGTAAAACAAATGGCTAATTAAAAATTATAAAAACGCTCAAGGCCGTCGGCAGAGAAACCATTTTCATGGTCAATGCAATATTAAAGCTCTCATAAATCCAGCTCTGAAAGGAACCGTTCCCATTTCCATATCCTGAATGTTTGTACTATTAGTTGTTTTTAAAAATTGTGAATCTGGAATCGTTATTATCTCGCACTCTGAAAAGAAACCATCTCCATGTTCTGTATGTACCATTATCGAAAAAATAATTTAATTAATTAATAAATATTGCATTTATCCCTTGCTCAGGCTTTTGACTGCCAATTTTATCCTCAATCTCAACGAGAACTCGAGTAATTAACAACGGGAAATATAAACAAAAAATAACATTGTAATAATTAGCAATGATAGAAGTTATTGAAGGAAAACACAGATTTTAAAAGAAGTGGTACAGAGGAAGATGAACAATAAACATTTCAATTTGCAACAATGTTTTTCATGGCGACATTCGGTGGTTGTCAGCGAGTTTTTTAGTTTTGGGTTTTAGTTTTTCTTTTTTTCTTTCAATGTCGAGGTTTAGAACGACATTTACAAAAAATAGTCTCACGAAAATTTACTTAAGAAATTTTAGTGTTACTAATTAACTTATTTTAAAAATTACTTAAAACACGATAATCTGGACAAATTTGCTGTTAATAAATCTTGTCTTCATATGGCTGTGCACATGGTTGCCTTGTAGATTCCGAAGGATTGAGAATGACAATGTATAAGCTATTTCTTAGGACAGAAAGCACCATAGGCCCCATAATTCATATTGTACATATGGAATTCATTTCGGTTTCGCTCTCGGGTAGTATTACCTATACGGACGGATGGATTTTTTAACACCAAATTCAAATGGAGCACTGTTTAAAGTGTGGTAAAATTATCGTTTTTTTTTTTAATGGTTCACTGTCCGAACTTGCGTTAGAGAAAACCGCAACTGTCCAAAGAGCACAGAAACTTCAATGGCTTGAAGGACTTTGAAGCAAAAAAAGAACGGTTACGTCGAGAGGGTTTCCTCTTGGGGTAAGAATAACCTTGTCGAATATGATATTTCAGACTCAATCATGTCTAATTATGACGAAAAGGGATCGAAATAATAATCTAGTCTCCTTGAAGCGGAAGCAATCTTGCATTGACATACTCGGTGTAACCTTAAGTGACCAGCTCAGGCACGAGATTTCCACCGAAGCCAGAAATTGAGCATAATGTGCAGGGCCCGCAGACACTTTAATAGCGCACAGCTGCTGAAGCCCCAAAATAACCGAAAAAACAACCCTTAACTCTGTGCAAAAACAGTAAATCCATTTGATAGATTCCCAATCTAAACAAGCAGATTGCAGTCTTTGGAGCATGCATGTCGGGTGTAAATGTTGTCCTTGTTCTACCGGTATTTCAATGGAAGACGACCGAGGAACTAACATAACTGATCTTTCTGCACCGATGCAGTCAGGAAACACACCAAATGACCGCCTAACATTTGTCACATGAGAACGGGTCACTTTTACGACTCGTTCTCGAGTTTAACAGCTCGGCTGTGCAATGATTTGCCGGCCTCTGTGTTTCCTCCCTCCTACAACAAAGGTCTCTTCAAGACCTAGGTTGACACTTTCTTTTCCTTAAAAAGACCCTCCACACAGCTTTGTCCTCGAGGGGAATTATTTTCTTGGGTGAAGTAAATGTTTTACGACTGACCTCTAATTTATTTTTTTAAATAAAAAAAATTAGAGGAATGTGAGAAAACTCCCGTCATGGCACCCACTAATCGCTTCATTCACATATTTCATCACATTTTACACGATTGTCAATGATTTTGACAGTGAAAAATTGACCAAGTTAGAATAAAAAAATTGGAAGTATTTTGGTAATGTATTTATGTGGTGCTTGTGGTCACGCGTATAGAGATATTATCAATTGGATTGATTAAAAAATAATGTCAACATTCATGTAATGACTAAAAGTGGTCAATTATTATTATTCCCCTGAATAAACCTTGAGAAATTATAAAAAAAATATATATATTGTAAAAGAAAGCTAGTTCAATTTCCTTTCCACCCAAACTGGTGATATTCCATTTGACGATCAGTAGGTTTGATGCTTTAGGTTTGGTCATGGTGACTATCTCCGAGCTACAAAAGTTTGTGGCAAGCAAACTGTTTCTACCCGAATTAGTGCTGTCACTTATTTTTGATCTCGTTCTGTATTGTTCACCTCCCCTTTGAGGGAGTGGAAACTAACCCCTGTCCCTGCAATTTTCTATTATTTTTGTTTTTGATACTTTGTCGGAACGGACAACGGCAGGACCCTTGTGCACTTCCCAATGGGGCACGAATTGCCGGCTACTGTTCTTCCCGTCTCCTCAACCTAGCGGCATGCTCCCGGTCATCGGGATTCCCTCTATATCCATAGGGTCTTCGGGTGTTTCTCACCCCACCTCCCAGATACACTCTTCTTAAGGGATACACCGGGTGGCTGGTGCAACGCTTCACTGGGAAGAGTGTCGGAAGCAGGAAGTCGCTTTGCACTGCTCTGGAAGGACTGCCCTGGTTTTGTGGCTATGGTCTGTTCCGGATATAATTTGTTTTTGTGTTTTTTTTTTATTCGTAAGAGGGAAGATGTCCAGTAAGCCGCCCCAGACACTGTGAGAGAAGCAACTCCAGAGGCTGTGCGAGAGACTGGACCTACTATGACAGATGCCGTAAACGTAACACAGGACAGCGACGCCAGCGACGAAGGCATCTCGCCTTGTCGATGCGATGGGTCCCCGACCCGAGTAGAACAAGGGGAAGAAGATGTATGTATGTATGTAAAAGAAGCCATACATAGTATTATAGGTATTACTAACCTATGATTATGCCATTTATCCGAAGAGGTAGGCAGAGAGGATGAAAAGCCAAAGGCTTCTATCTTGCGGTACACTATCTTCTATTATTAAGACATTTGGAATGACTAGAGTAGTAGATACTCTCAGTATCACTCTGGCAAACAGACTATCAATCAGAATTGAAACTTTGTTTGAAATGATTTTTACCGTGTCAGAATTGAAACTTTGTTTGAAATGATTTTTACCGTGTTTAGTGCACATTTGAACAGCTAGAAACATGACAAACTTCCTCTTCCCCATCTCCAGACTTACAACATACCCCAAATTAGGGACGCCAAAATCTCACAGGTTCCGAGCAGTTGGGACTCTTGTGAGGTATTCACCTTCAAGTACCTAACTAACTAACCATCGCGTCATTTCAACGCAGGGGCGGGCAGAGGACGGGCCACCAAACAACTTGGTCTTAGCACACACTCCTCGCTTCATTTACATCATACATCGATTCATCCATACTCTTCTGTTATTCTGACTCTTGGCATAGCCCGACTCAAGTATTTCGTTCACTTGATCACGCCATGTCTTCCTCGGGCGTTCCCGGCTTCTTCTCCCATTTACATTAGCGAAATATATTCTCTTAACACTCCTTTCTTGGTTCATTCGCTCTATATACCCCTAAGCGTCTCTTTCTTAATCTTACTCATCACGCTTACATTACATCCTTACATTCCTTGTGAATCTTAGCATTTTTCACTCAGTCATACATAATTTTATCACACATACACCTCAGAGAACTCATTTACAGCATTCAGTCTACTTTCATTCTCTCTCTGCCAGTTCCATGCCTCACTGCTATGCATCAGGACTGGTATCAGCACTCCACTGTGGACTGCTAGCCTCATTTCTTTGGACAATTTTTTGTTAGCCCCACTGCGTTCAGTCCTTCATTTATGGAGTTTACCGCATTTACCCCTTTCAAAATCCCTATCAGCCTTTTCATCTCTTATAAACATACTTCCCAAAGACAAAAACTCATGGACCTGCTCCGAGTATTCCTCATTCACAAGTATATTGCACACTGTTTTCGTACTCTCTCTTTCAAACACCATGACTTTAGACTTAAATTCTTCATACATACTTCATTTATCCTAGATAAGAGAGACTGTAGATCTTCCATACTGATAGCAATCAGCGCCGCATCATCAGCGTACAACAGGCAACGTACTTTCAGATTACTCATTTTCGTGCGATCCGAAAGGGGATCACAAGGGTCCCCCATAAAATCGCAAAGCGACCGTGTATCTTAATATTCCTTTTGTCCTTTCCAGTAAACACTCAGATATTACTAGTTTTAACCGGACATCGCTTATCTTTGGCCAGCAGTCAATCATTAAATAATGCAAAACGGTAAAGGAGTACGAAAGCAAGCGTGACTCAATTATACTATTGTAACTCTTTCCATTAAAACGCACCTTTTACGACCGCACTCGCGGCATTTATAGAAGTGGGGATGCAGGGGGAGAGAATAATTCCGTTTGAATTTTATATATTTTTTAAATAAAATTTAATAATGCTATTTATTCTTAAGTTCAGCAAGCATATTAGTTTTTTTTTATTATTATGACAGCTGTTTCGGTGTTCAAGGCCATTTTCAAACTGTGGTTAGGGCCTCATTGAGATGACTCATTTATATGATTCTATTTACCTCTAAACAATTAAAATTTTCATGGTGCCTAAAATGATTTATTACTGGTGAAACCGATTTACTAAGAAACCAAATGTAATGTAAGACCTAAACAATTTAACACAAGGCAATAACTTAAGTTTAATGCGGGGAAAACAGATTCCAAATGCAAGTACCTTACAGAATGGAGAATCCATTATAACATTTAGTATCTCAGTTAATCGGTTTCAGCGGTAATAAATCACTAAAGAACTCAATAATAACATTATTAAATTTGATTTAAGAATTAAACACAATAACAATTAATAAGAAATTTTATAGATATTATTTAATATCTATAAAAATACTAACAGCATAATTATTTTTTAAATTCAGATTGATTACCCAATACTTTTTTATAGGATTACCTACATTATAAAAAAACAACAAAGACATCGCACAAAACTCTCGCTTGGGGTAAATTATTACCCCCCTACGGAACGGGAGTGTTAAAAATAAATTAAAGGAAAATTTAAAGAATGTTTCAATTTCGAAGGTGATATTTTGCCTGGGCGACTCTGAAATTATCTTTTACTTTGTAGAAGCGCATAAAAAATTATCAATCGTAAAAAAAATATTATTATTGATTTGCTAGGTATTTGAAATTTACACGGAATTAGTATGTATCATTAAACAAGGAAATAAAATAATCATTTACAGGCAGATAAAAGTTGTAAATAAAGTAATAAAATACATTGATGCATTGTCAGCAAGCAGTAAATTAGGTGATACTAAATAAGTAATTGAGTAATGTAGAAAAACATGCAATATTAAAACAATAAGTAATTATGCAGGGAACTCTGTTAACCGAGGACTGAATGCGGTAGTTGGAAAAAAATGTAGTTAGAAGAAGTGAGGTTAGCAGTCCACAATGGAGTGGTGATACTAACCCTGATGTGATGGGAGGCATGGAACTGACAGAGGAAGGATGAAATTAGACTGAAATTAGGGTGGTAAAATCATGCATGACCTTGTTACAAATGTGGAGATAGGGAAAGAATTTAATGCTAATGTAATCGTAATGAATAAGAGTAAAAAAAGGAACGCTTGGATGGTTTGGACACCTAGGGCGAATCAAATACTACAGTTGGATATATATATATATATATATGTACGAGTATACTAACAGGACACTGCCACATCACACACAACAACCTGACATATGCAGCTATCGGGAGTACAAAGCAAACACTAATAGCTGGGGGAAATGTCAATAGGATGAAGAAACACACATTCATATATGGTGCCAATGTCCCGTTATCTTGATGGAAAGAAGGCTCAGATACCTAGCGAGTTAGACATTGTGCTGTAGAAGGAGACATGGCTAAACAACCAATGAGAAACTTTTGTTAATAATAATAATAACGTTTTATTATCTTCTTTCTTTTATACAAAATAATACATAATGATATCCTCACTGGGATTTCCCATGCTGAGGATTTCATTATGGTTGTTGTGATTTTTAAAGGAGAGTGGGATTTTGTTGTAGAGTTTAGTACCATAGTGTAAGAAATTTTTTTTGTCCAAACGTTATGTTTGTGGTTCCTTGTTGTACTTGTTTTTGACTAGGAGATCTAGTGTTTCTAATATGTTGAACTTAATTAAAGGAACTGAGCTACTGTCGTGGGAATAAGGTGAAACATGGGAGATAGCACAATGGGCCTGTAGCCTGACTGCTTGCGGGAGCTACGCAGAACGTCACCTTATCAATAATAATAATAGAATACATATTATATTTACCTGTATTTCCTTGAGCAGTTCTTCCATGGACGTGTTCCATTTCTCCAGGTTGATTCTCTTAATAGCGCACTTCTCAGACCGCGGCTTGCAATACGCCGAATAAACAATGGCCGTGGCGCCAATACCTGTAATTTTAAAAAACAAACAATTATTTATAACAAATAAGTAACTTTGTCACAGCATTTTTTACAAAGAAACACGAGCATTCCCGCGTTATGAATAAACTGACAATATTTGAATTCCTCCTACTATTAGGTCGGAAAATGTTTCTTGTGTAATGGTGGAGGAGTTAGCTAACAGAGGATTGAACCCACAACGCAGTAGTGGGAACCTTACGCTTTTGAACACTTGGCTAAATAACCGGATGCTAAATTAAACACACGCTTTGTTTTTTTAAAATTTTATTAACGGATCATTGTCCAATTTACACAAAATGAAATAAAATAAACAAGAGCTACAGAAAAAGAACAGCACATACATAATACAAGAATGAAGCAATGACAAAAATATACATTTGAGAGTAAAAGTACATTTAAGTAAAAGCCTGAACAAGTCCATGTTTTAGGACATTCTAAATGATATTCTTCGAAGTTTATTTTCGTAAAGCCTGACAAAAATCATTGACTGGTATCAAAATTTACAAGGCCCTGGATTGAATTAAAAAGTCTCGATATTCTGGACAGTGGGGAATGGTACCCATAATTAGTAGCGATGAATGAGGAAAAGCAATTCATTGTTTCTGAGTCTACGGCAAGGAATGTTGAACTGGATGAGTTGCAACAAACTAACCATCACGCCGTTTCTCCCCAAGGGTAGGCAGAGAGGATGGACCGCCAAACAACTTGATCTTGGCACACACTTCTTGCTTCATTCACATTCATACTACGTCTCATACATTTCCTTCTTTTATTCGGACTTCTGACATTGGCCCGACTCAAGTATTTGTTTCACTTAATCGTGCCATGTCTTCCCCGGCTTCTTCTTCCATTAACATTCGCGTCATATATTCTCCTTACACTCTTCGTTCATTCGCTCTACATGCCCGAATCATCTAGGTGCCCCTTTCTTAATCTTGCTCATTATGCTTACATCAATCTTGCATTCTTTACGAATCTCAACAATTTTCACATGGGTTTACCACATATTTGTCTCAGAGATCTCATTTCTACAGCATTCAGTCTACTTTCATCTTTCCTCCGCCAGTTCCATGCCTCACTTCCATACATCAAGGTTCGTGTACAATTAATTATTTTGAAAATGCAAATGAGACCAATGTCTTTCCAATGCTTTTCTAATGAAGAAATATTTCTGATTTATTCAATTTCATCATAGAAGTAATCGCCTCTTTCTCGCCCTAATCTCCATGCAATTCCTCGTAAGGAGCGGTGTTATACAGATTCGTTATGATGGATATGAACAGCATAGAAAGAACCAAATGACACTAGCATATTCAAGATGAGGGCGAATTAGTGAGCAGTGAAGAGTTTTTAGGGTATTTATATTCTTAAAGTCACAGGCAATTCTTTTGATGAAGCCAAGAAGTTTTAGCGATTTATTAGCGACATTGTTAATGTAGTCACGAAAAGAAAGCTTACAGTCTGAATGTCTAAAATGACACCAAGGTCCTTAATAGATCTGATGGTAGATAGAGAGACGCTGTTTAATTTATAATCGAAGAGGATCGGTTTATTATCAAAGTAAATTATAACATGCCAACAGTTTGTGTACTACAAAATTTATCCACTTCTTTCTTGGAGTCTCTGAAGATTGCAAACAAAACACCATAGTATAGTGGATGGATAGAGAAAGGAGTATCAAGAAAAATTATATGCGCAAGTGGATCGAAGAAGTCAGGGACTCCCCAGAAAGACAGGTCATGATTCACTTGATTTGGGTCATCTTATTTAATTAATCAATCCTCAATAAAACGGTTATTCACCAAAATATCAGAGATTACTGGTATCAAATACCATAAAAATAGATAACACATCCAGTTTCTGACATTTGATGGCAACATGTTACACTAACGCCCCTAGTGGCGTGTGTTAGCGGAATTGATTTTTTTTATACAATTTAGATTTTCAGTGTTCTAAATAAATTATAGAAATCGAAAATTCATATAATAAATATCTGATAACCTGCATAACGACTAAAAATATTATACTTTTTTATAAGTATTTTCTCATTAACCTTTGGAATGCCGAGCTTCTATGGTCTATTTATTCCGTTGTGTGCCGAGGGTAAATCTGCGCGCGGTCCGCGTGCACCGGCTGAATCTATTTTCGTAATAACTTACTTGTTTTTTGTAAAACAATGTTTTCGAAAATTGTTCCGTCTTACTAGATAATGTGTTTATATATTTATAAAAATTGTGTATTTCTATCATTAGTTGTTTTCTCAGAATAGCGACTTGTATTCAGAAAAAAAACTCTTTGATGATATAGAAAAATATATATAAATTAAATGCGAAAATATTCTTAAGTTTTATTTTATTTCCATAAAACTTTTTGTTAGTGCCAACTGCGTTCAGTCCTCCGTTAATGGAATTTCCTTCACTCACCCTTCTTTCAATATCTCTATTATCTTTTCATCTCTCGTAAACATACTTCTCAAATATACAAATTCATCCACCTGTTCCAAGTATTCATCATTCACAACTATATTGCATACTGTTTTCATACTCTCTCTTTCAAACACCATAACTTTAGACTTACTTACATTCATCATTAGCTCATTCTTCATATATACTTCGTTCATCTTAGATACGAGGGACTGTAAATCTTCTATACTGTTAGCAATCAGCACCGCATCATCAGCATACAACAGGCAACATACTTTCAGATTACTCACTTTCGCGCCCAAGCCCACCTCTTTCAATTCTTGCATACAATTATCCATGATTAAATAACCATGGTGACATTACACAGCCTTGCTTAACACCTTTTGTCATGTCAAACCACTCTGTAAAATCACCGTTTACACATGCAACGCTTTCCTTGTACAGAGATGTGATTGCCTGTATGAGATTCGTATTCACTCCATACCTGGAAAATACCTCCTATAAATTTTTTCTGTCAACTCGGTCGAATGCTTTTTGTAGATCTACAAAGGCGCAGAAAAGTTTCTGGTTTTTTGCCAGAAACTTTTCTGTGAGAATACACAACGAGAAAATCTAATCCATACACCTCCTTCCACTCATAAATGCACCTTGCATATCCGGTACAATCTGATTTATTATTTTGTTGGCAAACGAATATGATTTAATTTAGTAATCTACAAACATTTTTTAAGGTCGAAAATCCCACAAAAAGAATGTTTTTCGCATTACCAATCTGACACGCCGGTGTTCAACAGATACAAATTTTGCATTACCTATTGGAAACGCAGACGCACCAGAGGTTAAAGCACAAATAAATAAATAAAATGAACGGTAAGAATTATTGTGATATGTTAAGCCAAAAGAAGTCTAAAAATAAATAATTAAAGAAAATTTCTCACAATTTATTAAATAATTTACATTACCTACCTCACTAGGTGAAACCTGCTGTGAGGTAGGCGACTGGATGTACAGAAAAAAACATATTTAAGTGTGATGCTGTGACAGATTGGGCATTGTTAAAATAAAATACTATGTAATATATATATATAATTTTTTATATGAATACCGCACAAGAGTCCCAAACTACTCCCAACTGTCTGGAGCCAGTGAGACTATGGCATTCCCAATTGGGGAATGTTGATAAAGGGGAGAGGAAGGTGGGGAAAAGGGGAAATACCTGGCTATTCAGATCTGGTCACCAAACAAGGCTAAAGCCATTTCAAGCATCGTTTCGATTCTGAATGGTGGTCTTTCACCAGGGCGATACTGAGTATCTTCCACTCTGGAACGTGCGCAAATATAATATATATTATTTTACACGAATAAATTGTGAAATTACACAAATTAAATTTACTAGCGCACGCCGGGATTTGAACCCGCGACCTCCGGATTCGCAACCGAGCATCGTAACCACTCAACCATGGAGGCCGTCAATTATTGCAGTAATGGTGACGATTCCAGTAACAGGTGTGCACACAAATCAATATAATATTCACCGTGCAAAATGATTAACAAAAATAACAAATATCTGAATCAAACATACAAGATATGATATTATTGTAGATAATTATAAAAGGTTTATAGAATAACCGAACAAAGCGGAAATATACAAGGGCCGTGAGGATAGCTTTACAACTATTTTGTGACATGCATCAGAATGTCGCTAACACGTGTTTCCAACAGCATTTCTCTTGGGAATGCTGGGTATTTGCAGCCTAAGTTCTACTGCTTATGGCTCATAAACTATTTTTTTTTTATTTAATCATTGAAGAAAATAATATTAACAGAACCTAAATGAAAGATGAAACCGAACAAAAGGACATAAACTAAAAAGATTTCAGTCTATGAGGTTTTTAAATCTCAATAAAAATAATTAATAATTAAAAAAATATATATATTTTTATTTATTTTTGAATGTTTTACAAAAGTTCCAAAAAATGTGACCTTACTGGGGTACCCCGTTCTAAGGTCACATTGTACATGATTTTATGTATGGATTATATATTAGGTCAAGTTAAGTTTGTAAATTTTTTATGCAAGTTTTTGTAATTACGTTAAAATATTAGTAGAGGCGAATTATAAAGCAATAAATAAATAAAAATTCTAAAATCTAGAAGAAAATATACCGTGAGCGTTAATCTCTGTTCGGTTGCAACATCAAATCTATCCCGTGTCCATAATCCATATCTTCATACTTCTTTTGAAGTCAGTTAATTTTGTAATGGTTTTTATCGCTAGAGGGAGGATGTTAAATACTTTTACAGAGAAATATTGCAAATTTCTTTTTGCAAGAGTTGTTTTATTGTAGGTTGGTGGAATGTAAGTTATAATGAGGACCTTGTGAATCGACTCGAGTTTGAATGTGCATAGGTATCCTGGTTTTTGAATGCGTAAATGAAAATATCCTTTTTAACATAATTGAACGGTGTATTATCAATACCTGACATCCTCGCTGAAATAGGAATTTATGTCTCTGAGAATTTCACGTGAGGCCGCCAACACAGACTTCTGTTTCTTGCCAGGTGCAGAACTAACTTACCGATGGTGATGCCTTTGAGAAGACTTACTAGGTTAATTAACTGCCTCGCGGGAAATGTGGATATTTTCTACAAGACCTACAATAATTTTAAGCACAAACTAACTGGCTATTATGTTATAATATTATGTACCTACTTATAGCCTTTTTTAAACTATTTTTGTTTTACTAATGTGTTACATAATTATATTTTTTGTAATTTTTTTATCGGTTTTGCATTATATTGGTGTTTATAACTGTTTTTGCAAAATAAATAAAATGTCTGTAAGTGATGTGATAGGAATAGCACGCTAAAAATGTCAGCGGTCAATGCGGCATCGTATGATATCATATTAAGAGTACGTAAGAAGCAACGACGGTGTTAGGACAGATTTATGTTATGGTCCATGCCTACGTCTGCGGAGTGCCTGCGTCATGATTAGCCATCAATGGAATTATTAAATTTTAATACCAATGCTTAATTTATCATAAGAAATTAGCGATATCTCGAAATAAAAGAATTATGAAACATCAACTTAAAAATGTGTCAAAAATGAATATACAAATAAGTGAAAGATTTGCATAATTTTTAAAGCACACTATTCAACGATCATCCTGCCATTAAATTTTGGATCCATGTCATCGCCTTAATGGAAAGATAATCTCACATTCAAAGATATTATATTATCACCACTGAAGAGATTAACCGATAGAAGCGAGTCGCGATCGAAGTAAGCTCAATCTTTCCACACTTCAAGTGAAATTGATCAAACACTTTTGAATGTCCTAAATCTTTCAAATAAACAAATTCATTTGCATGTCTGCACCGACCAAACAATATCTAGACAGGCCATGTGGATCTTAAAAATGACACCCGAACCAAAAAGCCGAAAACACTTACCAAAAAGTAAGTGCATTATCTCCTAGTCAGCATTGCTTATTACTTTTGTTGTTCTACATTGAGCAAATTTTCACCAACAGAGTGGCTAACTTTATCGAGATCATTATTCAAACACAAAATTGAGACAGTTTTTAGACTGCAGATATAACGGACTTTATCGAGATCATTATTTCAAACACAAAATTGAGACAGTTTTTAGACTGCAGATATAACGGACTTTATTATTTTATTATTAATTTAATCAGCTATATGAATACATAAAAAATACATATATCAGATCATTTCGAGCGAGCGTTTAAAAAATCAACAATTGATAAATTTATCCTACCCGTGTTGTATGGGTTTGTGAGGTGTGAACGTATTCAAGTTACAACAGTAGTTTTGTCGGAAACTTCACGCTCAACAAAGGCTTTGCATATGGCACGGTACATCAAGTTGGGTTCTTAAGTTTCTACTTTAAACTTGTGAAACGTGCCTTTCTGGCTTCCTATGACATTACCAAATTACATGATGCGATTTAGGTTTAATTTTACGCTCTGTGTTATTTTGGAGCGAAGCGTGATTTTTTTTATATGAACACCCCACAAGAGTCCCAACTGCTCCCAACCGTCTGGAGCCAGTGAGACTATGGCATCCCAATTAGGGAATGTTGTGAGGCTGAAGGTATTGGGGAGGGGAAGGAGAAGGGGAGAGGAAGGTAGGGGAAATACCTGGCTATTCAGATCTGGTCACCAAACATGGCTAAAAGCCATTTCAAGCAATGTTTCAATTCTGAATGGTGGTCTTTCTCCAGGGCGATACTGAAAGTATCTTCCACTCTGGAATGTGCGCAAATATACTACATATTATTTTTAAATGAATCAATAGTGAAACAGAACAAATTAATTAAATAAAATTTACTTGCACACGCCGGGATTTAAACCAACGACCTTCGGATTCTTAGTCGAGAGCTTTACCCCTCAACAGTGGAGGCCGTCTTTCGAATAGTCTTTCGTGATAGTCTTTCAAAGCGAGGCAATGGAATTCAATAAGGAGTTGTATTATGAAATTACTCAGAAGTGGGCCAAAATTTGTTGTGCTTATTTGTATGACACCAAATCTAGTAGTGATATATATTAATGCCTGTCTTAGATCAGTTTTTTCACAAATTGGTATAGATCACATTTCCAGAGAATGTCTGTTCGGTGGTTATTGCGGAAAGAGAAAATGATAATTGTTGAATAAATGACTTTCGAAAAGAATGAATTGATATTTTTAAGCGCAACGAATTCGTTAATTGCTATAATGATGTCACATTTGCGTGCGTTTTCTCTTTTCAATATAATAGACAGCCTTTTTAATAACGTGTGGGTTTGAGACGTGGTTGCCATGCTATAGCGTGGTTTGAATAGCACTTTCCAAATAAGACACGTAACCGTCACTAAACGCCAACTCCCTGGCTCGATAAAACTATGTCATTAAAATGCAATACAGTTTGTGAATGATGAATACTCGGAGCGAGTGGATGAGTTTGTTTATTTGGGATGTTTACTAACTAACCATCACGCCGTTTCACCGCAGGGGTAGGCAGAAAGGACGGACCGCCAAAGAACTCGATCTTGGCATACACTTCTTGCTTCATTCACATTCATACAACACCTCATACATTCTCTTCTGTTATTCCGACTTCTGACATGGCCCAACTCAAGTATTTGATTCACTTGATCGTGCCATGTCTTCCTCGGGCGTCCCCGGCTTCTTCTTCCATTCACATTCGCGTCATATATTCTCCTTACATCGTTCATTCCTACATATCTAACTCCTCTCTCCGTTCATTCACTCTACATGCCCAAACCATCTAAGCATCCCTTTCTTGATCTTGCTCACTACGCTTACATCAGCCTTGCATTCTTTACGAATCTCAACATTTTTCACTCGATCATACATGGTTTTACCACACATTCGTCTCAAGAGATCTCATTTCTATAGCATTAAGTCTACTTTCATCCTTCCTCTGCCAGTTCCATGCCTCACTGCCATACATCAGGGTTGGTATCAGCACTCCATTGTGGACTGCTAGCTTCGCTTCTTTAGACAACTTTTTGTTTGCGCCAACCGCATTCAGTCCTCCGTTAATGAAGTTATGTTTACGAGAGACAGAAAGGCTGATATTGGAAGAAGGGTGAATGCAGGGAACTCTATTAACTTCGAGTGCGCCGGAAGTGCTGACTGGATAACCAAAATTTGGATCTGTTGAAAGCCGGGGTATCCGATGGACAATGTCAAAAAGTAATTTCTTTGAATATAAGTAGCTATTCTGGGAAAACTATTTATTATAGATACATACAATTTTTAGAAATATATATACACATTATCCTGTAAATGGTACAGGCAGGCTGCATGCTAATTTAACTACGGAAGTATTAGATCGCGGGCACTCGGTGTTCCAAAGGTTAATGGAGGACTGAATGCAGTAACCATGATTTTTTTGACAAAACAAACAAGGCAAGCAGTCCAAAATGGTGTGCTGATAACAACCCTAATGTATGACAATGAGGTATGGAACTGGCAGAGGAAAGAAAGACTGAATGCTCTAGAAATGAGATCCTGGAGCCTCCGGAGCAACGACGTGACAGTTAGTGTGTTGTATTCCGATGTTTTGTGACGTTTCAACACATTTGTCAATTTTAACAGAAATTGCGTAATTCTTAAACTACACAATGTACGAGAGTATTAAGTTGAACCAACAATGAACACCTAATCGCTTGCGTTCTTAGATCATATAACTGAAAAGATATCTTTTTACAAAATGAAAAATGAAAATATTATTTTTTTTATGTGAATATCGCACAAGAGTCCCAACATCTCCCAACCGTCTGGAGCCAGCGAGACTATCGCATCCCCAATTGGGGTACGTTATTAGGCTGAGGTAGTGGGGATGGGAATACTATGCTGCATTTGAATGGTCACCGTTTTATGGTAATTCTCGGCCCGTTTAAGCTTTTGGTCAAATTGTGATCAGCTGTCGAGCAAGTTGTTTTTTTTAAAGCAGCAAAAACTATTGTTAACGGTGAGCTTTGGTTTTATGAAATTTTCACAGCTTTTTACGTAAAGATTTTTAAGGTCAACGCAACTATTTTCAACTCATAATGGTAATTCCATCATGAGCTATGAACCTATTTTCTTCTTCTAATTCAGGTGTCCTGCTCTATCAGAGGTTGGCTGATCACCGGGGCAATATTCCCCCGGCAGACTGCAGCCCGGAACACTCCGAAACTTTCCATATTCCTTTACAAAGAACAAATTTAACTTACTCCCAACCTCTTGTGCGTATGTGCCGACTATATAACATCCACCGCAGTGGCAGGATATTTGATATATTTGGTGACAGCCCCCAGAACTTTTTTAAATTTCTCGAATCTTCTGTAATGTAATATTTTTATTTCTCTATTTACTTCTCTCCATGAAGATAGAGATATTCAAATGGAGTAAACATCAGCATTCAAAATATGGGCTACAACATGAGGCTCATTGGCATCATAGAGATAACACGGGCTTCAGTCGATTACAGGCGCTCGGCGAGAATGAATGGATCTCCAATGATAACTGCAAAATGCCTACATGACTGGGACATTCGTCCTGGAAAAGATGGAAAAAGCGATGGTGTAAACTTTCATCGGTTTTACCATAATCAATATTCGTGTAAATTGGCTTTTTAATGTTAAAAAAAACTCAAGAAGCAAATAATGAAGTAGACACGCTGGTAACTCAAATGCTCCGGGCCGCACCGGCCAGCTGTGCGGCGCTGTGACTACTTTCGTTGAGTTCAATCGCGGTCGGAAGGTTTCGGGCGACACCGACAGTCGCCTCACCCCCCTCTTACTTTACGCGGGGGAACAATATTTTGTAGCGATTTTGCAAGGAACGTATTCTATATATATATCTCAATACTGACTCGGACTTTATTTTCTCTCGTCAATATTGTTGTACACCATTATTGGACGGTTGGTAATCTTTGTAATTTTTATTTTTGTACAATATAATTTTTTTAAATAAACTCTGCGTAATTGTGCTCGTTCCGGTCACATATTAACTTAATAAATTAATTAAATGGTATACTTTCACCTTCACCACTTCACCATTCACCACTTTATTAATATACAGATATCTACATAGTTCGAAAGCGATGCTTTCTTCATCAGGAGTATATAGAATACCACATATACTCCTGATGAAGAAAGCATCGCTCTCGAAACATATCTGTGTGTTAATAAAGTGGTGAATACAAAGTATATTATTGAAGGGCGAGAGGGACGTTGGAGCGGAATTATTTATTATTTCGAAATATTGATAGTATTATTACGCAATACGATAAACATAATGTTTTTAAAAAGAAAAATATTTTATAAATTTACATAGGCTTAGTATTTATCAAAATCTAATCAGAAATATTAATTTTTCTGACCGTTTGTCCTATTGTATGTTTTAAAAAAATATTTAAAATATGAATATGATTTTTAAAGTGGAGAAAAATATTTTTAATCCTTTCTCGTTACGTTTTTGTAAATAAACCAAAGATTTATAATCCAAATTCAAAAAAAAAAAAACATTAAAGTTACTTAGTGTTCACGAAAAATTTAAACTACACTGTTCTTTTTTTAATTTATCTCATCGACATGTTGAAGAAAAACCTTCACAGCACTTTTAAAGGATATTCAACTTTTTAAATGTTTTTGTAAAACATGCGTAGAACGGTCAGAAATGTGTAATATTTCTGATTTTATTTTGATAGCTCATGCAAATTAAAAAAAAACGTAATAAATATTTTTCTCTTTAAAATCACCATGTTTATCGTATTGCAATATAATATTATCATTATTTTGAATTTATAAATAATAACTCCCTGACGTCCTTCTCCCCGTTAATAAATTTATTAATAATGACGCCACAAAGTGAATACCAATCGTTTGAAGAACTTACATATTATTTCCGAAAAACTTGTGGTATGGTGTGGGGCATTCCCAATTGGGATATGTGAGGCTTAAGCGAGTGGGGATTGGAATGATACGGGGAAGAGGAAGGTTGGGAAATACCATGTGGCTATTCAGATCCAGTCACTAAACACGGCTAAAGCCACTTCAAGCAACGTTTGTATTCTGAATTATGGCCAGGGCGATACTTATATTACTCTCAGTAAAATTACTCAATTCGGCAACATTTTTTTTCTTCTTTTTCTTTAACCGGCCTACCCATACGAACGTACGTGATACGGCCGCTATATCCCGTACGTTCAGGTACAAAAAAGCTATACCCGAAACCCACAAAACATTTGTATACGTCAAGTTTGTTCCTGCGTCATCTCGTTTAGTATTTCGCGGTGAGCCGAAGCTAACGGATGTGTTCGGGTATTTTCGATTCTCCCATACAAGTTGGTATATTGTAAACCCGTATTGTTATTGCGAAATCTAATGAAAAAAACCGATGTTTTTTTTACCTATTTTTGAATAATAACCCAAGGATGGGCGGTTAAACTCAAACTAATAACCGATTGTAAATATAATTACACATAAAATAGGTTAGTAGGTTCTTAGTTTGGGTTTACAGAGAAACTAACCTAAAAATTCCATACAAAAACATCAAACTTTAGTATGTTTTAAATGAATTTATACGCATTATTCAGCATTTTCGCGTATGCCAATATTTTTTTCTAATTTTGAGTAATCTGAAACGTTTTAACAGTGAAGCGGAATTGTTTAATGTTACCTTACTGTCCACCACAATTGAATATTACATTTTTTGTATTTTTTTACTAACACATCCTCTATTGTTATTGGTTTGTTTAATCGAAGCACCGACGCCGTATTTGTCAATAAACATGAACTGACTACTGCAATGACGAAAACTTGGCAAACATTGTACGAAATATTACTGTAAAAAGGCCTTACGAATTACCAAGAAACTTCCAACCGAAGACACTGTTTATATATAGTATATTTATTTACCAACACGATAGTGATGGCAATAATCGAGACTTTTTTGTAAAAAAAAAAATTGAACATTAATTTTGAAATACGATATTCAAAACAATGTTTTTTTTTCCACCAATTTACGAAATTTGACGAAATGAAACACTACCGTAACTTTATTCACTTTAATTTATAACAATATGCCAACCGGCTTCGACAAAATCACGTCTTTGAAGAGATATTTATTAATTTTGATATAAACGACACGGAATTTAACACTGCAACCTCACTTTCATCACTTTATTTATATGATTATACCAAACCGGTTTCGTAACAATCGTGCCTTGGTTAGGGACGATATAAATATTTATATAGCTTCAGTAATTTTTTATATAAATGAGATCAACGCATCGTTACATTTCTTATTTATATGAATATGCAAATAGTTTTCACATTACTCCTTTGACAGAGGCACGGTCACGACGAAACCGGTCGGTATGATGTTAAAAATTATAGGGATATTCATAAATTTTTGCGTTTTAAGAAACCTTTTTATCGCAAAGCAAAAAAAAGTAATATTCTCGAAAACAGCTGGAGTACGAGGTTTTTGAAAATTGCACTTTTATTCGATTATTTACTCGTTACATATATAAAGAATATTACTGTAGTTAACACTTTTACTAACGTATAGTATGGGTTTTTACTGGATAACAATTTTTGTTTACTGTTTTTATTTCTCCTAATCAGCACCAAATAATTAATTCCTTTCGAAAGCACCTGTTATGTAGTTATTTTGGGAAAGTGTTTGTGATGGCAGTCACAGGTTCAAGTCCAGAAATCATTTTTTCTGTTTCATCACATCCTTCTGATTGTTTCATTTCATTAATTATTCGATTCTCTCGAAATCAAACGACAGGTTTCGATTATTTTCACTCGACAGCTTCCATCACTATCTGTCATAGCACTGTACGCCGGCAAATATTGTCACACGTTAAAGCGAGACTGTTATGTCATACGCAGCGCAGGCGTTCTATTCGCGGCACACTTTAACTTACGTCTATTTAAAAACACGAAGAACTAAACGAAACGGAGAAAACAAACAAAAATAAAACCAAAAAAAACATTTGACACGGCAGAGATCACTGGTAAAGGTACTGGGCGAAAATAACCGGGGTACTTTGGACAATTGTAATTTAATTTCACGGCGTAATGGCAGGTATTCACGAGGGGATTTTTTGTAAATATGATTCGTTATTGAATAATGTATGTTTTAGGGTTTAATACACACCGATAACATCTCGCAGTTCGTAGTCATCTTTACTGTTCGGCCAGGCGGCCGCAGTTCGCACAGGACCGGCGGCCATTTTGCTGATAAATGAACTGCCTGCATTATCGACAATACCGACGGAATGACGTTTCTCCCAGACATGATATACCTACAAACATAAACCCCTGTTTCTAAATTCATTCCTTAAATTTTAGCGAACCTAACGGCGAAAACTAGAACTACAGAAATAATGCACATGGGATACATGGAAATCGTATATTTTATATTTCGTTGTGTCAGATGGTACAGTAAAAAAGTCAATCGTATAAATGTTGGAGAGAGTTTCCGAGTTCATTCAGTACATTGATATTTTATTTACCGACCAGCGTTGCCAGGTCGAAAAATAGAAACTCCCCAGCAAAGTGACTAAAAATCACCAGAATTTAAAAAAATCCACCAGATTTACTCCGACGCGACGTTCAAACCGTTTAGGTATTCACATCTACCAGCACCGCGCAGTGCAGAACAGTACAGTGTACGAACAAAGTCAATCGTATAAATGTTGGAGAGAGTTTCCGAGTTCATTCAGTACATTGATATTTTATTTACCGACCAGCGTTGCCAGGTCGAAAAATAGAAACTCCCCAGCAAAGTGACTAAAAATCACCAGAATTTAAAAAAATCCACCAGATTTACTCCGACGCGACGTTCAAACCGTTTAGGTATTCACATCTACCAGCACCGCGCAGTGCAGAACAGTACAGTGTACGAACAGCACAGTCGCGAATATTCGCTTTACACCGTGCAGTATAGCATAGACGCGAGTACGGTTGTAGACTGCATTAGCGTCCGCCACAACATGTTTGAGGATTTTGTTTATTTGGTAGACCAACAGTTTACATAAATAATGAATAAGTGATATAAATTTAACCATTTACAGGTTTCCACTTGGGAATGAGAGTTAATTATGAGTTAATCTAGTGATTTTTGAAGAAATCAAAATAAAATTAAAAAATACTTGTAAAAAAAAAGATGAAATATTAATTAAAAAGGTTCATGTAATTTGTTTGGGGTCTGGAAAGGGAGGGGGTAGGGGGGTGTCGATCTTGTTGAAATGTATGTGTGTGATTTTATATTAATAAAAGAACAAGGAAGATAGTGAAGAAGAAAGTCAATAGACATCACAAGCATTCACCAGTACGTCAAAATATTCTAACCGAGTTTCCGTGCTCTTCTGATAATATCATTATTTAGTTCAGTGATGCCAAGACTAAAAATAAATGAATGGCCAATCTCGGCCGGTGCTGGCCCGTGCATGTGCGGAAACGTAACGCTTACGTACGCCGTAATATGAATGTGTTCATAGGCAACTAATGTTGTCGTGTCTGTAATGTACAGTTCTGAATTGCGCGGTGTTGATAGATGCGAATAGACCTTAGATAGGTGTTTTTTATGCCTTAGTTAATCTTATTTTCTTATTTTTAATGTATCTTAGGTATGTGTTTATTCGGTTCCATGCAGTGGCGAATACGGAAAAAAACTCGAGGGGGGGGGGGGGGCGCTAAAGTATCTTGAGCTACCTTTACTTTTATCGTAATAAAAAAATAATCAAGTCACATGCACAGTTTAAGAAAGTTTTGTTTAAGCTTATTGTACACTTATATAAGACAATGCCATATCTAATGATATAAAAAAGTTACAATTGTGGTTCTCTTCCTTAAATGATGAATTCTCTACGCCAATTCTTCCTCAAGGAGGGGGGGGGGGCGTCCCCCGCGCCAACCATATGTATCTGGTTCAATGGCAATTCATCAAGGTGATAAATCGGCATTCTTTTGAAATGTGATATAAAGTCAATAAAATATGAAAAAAAGCCTAATCTAACTCAACCTAGTTAACCAAGTTTTTTTAAAATCATTTATCATGACTTCTTATCACTGTGCTGCATTGTCCGGTTACCCGTTTAAGGTTTTCTGCGCTTTCATAAGAGAGAGAGAGAGAGCCATGCCAATTTAAAAGATGTATCCACGGACAGAAGCATATTTCTTTATGTGGGAAGTTTGCCACTTAGTTCCCAACGGATTTTTAAGAGGGCGTCATCACTTTATCACTGAAGTCGTCTATCATTCCCGATGACGACATCTCTAGCTTTCTTATCTATAAGTAAAATAATTCCACATACCAGTGAAAGCATATATAGGCAGGTACCTTCAACTGTTGTGTTGTAGATGTTGTATTGTATTAAATGAAAAATACTCGATTAAATTTTAGTCAATGGTAATTCCCGGTAAAGTTTAATAATACGATGAATTTTCGCCAAAATCATAACCTCCCTTTCTCCCTAGATCCATTAGTTTCTCCCTAGATCTGGGGAAAAATTCCCAGCACGAGAAATGCCATTGCCGACTGAATGACGTTTCGTCCAAATGCGTACTTTCGTGAAGCATTATCGCGAAATACACAACAAAAATATTAACGATCCTAGCGACAAAAACTTGAACTACAAAAATGTTGCCTTGAAAATGTACGCATAATGAAACCGCCTTTAGGGAAATTATATTTTTTGTTGCTAGGTGGCAGCATAGAAAATGTTGAACAAAATTGTCTCATAGAGTTTCCGTGCTCTTCTGATAATATCATTATTTAGTTCAGTGATGCCAAGACTAAAAATAAATGAATGGCGAGACGGATTTATTTATAATCTGAATGCATACTATGGATCCGACTCGCCAATAAATCACTCGCGCTATTATTAATCCAGACTAATGCTGCTATGGATCCGACTCGCCAATAAATCACTCGCGCTATTATTAATCCAGACCAAAATAATTAGCTTCGACAGTGGACACGGAAATAAATCCTTTGAGGTATTAAATGGCCTATTGTCCTCGCGGCTTGGCGACCTTTCAAAAAAATCTTTCATCTTGCTTTTGAATGCAATCGATTTAAAAAAATCGCGAGGGTAAACTTTATAAGGAATCTCTTTGACTTTCATAGGTTTTTATTTAGAATTTTACTAGAATTTTTATTTCGCTTGTTTTTGTTTTTTTTTTTTCAGTAACTCGGGAGGCCCGAGGGAAGTAATTTCCCTCAGGCCTACGTCATCTTTGGGGATGCTGTGTTGAGGGTCTTTTAGAGGATAGGAAGGGGTGAACCTGGGAATTGAAGAGACACATGTTGCAGGAGGGAGGAAACACAGAGGCCAGCAGATCATTCCACAGTCGAGCTGTTGATCACAAGAACGAGTTGTAGAAGTGACCCGTTCTCATGTGATAAATGTCAACCGTGTACAAATGTTGGGTGCGCGTTTGGCATGTTTCCCGACTGTGCACAGGTGCCGAAGGGATCAACGACGCTAGTTTCTCAGGGCAACTTTCATTAAAATACCGGTAGAATAGGGACAGCATTCCCACCTGACGTCTGTGTTCCAAAGATTGGAAGATTCTGTTTGTCAAGATAAGGGAATCTATTAAACGGACTGACCGTTTCTGCAGAGTTAAGGGTTTTTTTCAGATATTTTGGGGCTCCGGACCAGAGGCGGCTGCCATATTCTACACTTGCGATTTGTACAGGGCTAGCAGTGGTGTACTATTAATGTATCTACGCGCTCTCTATAGTACAGACTGCAGTGTAGTGTGTATTTATGCACGTATAAGTCATTTCAATATAATAATAATTATTAGTACAATGAATGCAGCAGCGTTGATTTTTGGTGCAGCCGTCAAGTACCGGATACCAAGAACTATTAAGCTCAGCTCCGTCGTTCCTAATAATATTAATACGGTTTTTGTGGATTTCAGTTGCTTCCGTAATTAGACGCGCTCTATGCCATTTTGGTCTTCCCAGTACTTCAGGAACAAATCCAAAGTAATGACCATTCTCAATTGTGCTCGGCAATCACCGACGTTGGCTAAAGGAGGAGGAAGCGCAGCACGGCATAATATCCCAAAAACTATTCCAGAAAATACTTTCAGATTGTTCATTATCGCACCCAAACCCACACATAAATTTTTTTGAATACATATATAGATAATAATTGTATTTTATTACGATTTTTTTTATAACAAATATAAAATAATGATATCCTCACTGGGTTTTCTTGTGTTAGTCTATATTTGGTGTTAATATATTTTCCGTTTCAGATCTCCCTGCGTAATGTATCCTATAAACTGATAAACTGCACAAAATCTCAACAACTTGCATCACCTAAGCTCATTGGGTTTTCTTGTGTTAGTCTGAATTTGGTGTTAATATATTTTCCATTTCAGATCTCCCTGCGTAATGTATCCTATAAACTGATAAACTGTGCAAAATCTTGACAGCTTGCAACTCCCAAGCTGGGCGTAAGGCACACATGTATCGTTCCTTTTGTGGTAAATACATAATACAAATAATGCGTAATGTATCCAGCGTATAAACTGATAAACTGCACAAAATCTCGACAGCTTGCATCTCCCAAGCTCACTGGGTTTGCTTGTGTTAGTCTGTATTTGGTGTTAATATATTTTCTGTTTCAGATCTCCCTGCGTAATGTATCCAGCGTATAAACTGATGAACTGCGCAAAATCTCGACAGCCTGCATCTCCCAAGCTCATTGGGTTTTCTTGTGTTAGTTTGTATTTAGTGTTAATATATTTTCCGTTTCAGATCTCCCTGCATAATGTATCCTATAAACTGATAAACTGTGCAAAATCTTGACAGCTTGCAACTCCCAAGCTGGGCGTAAGGCACACATGTATCGTTCCTTTTGTGGTAAATACATAATACAAATAAAACACAAATGTATGATACGTAAAATGGCAGTATTTAGGTTTATTGTTACACAATTTGTAAAAGATTATTTGGCAAAAATTTGAACATATATATTTGTGATTCGCATTCCAAAGAACTTATTGTATAAATGTATATTTTACAAAAGGAGCTAGTTAAAATTATGTCTGTAGTAGGTATATAATCTCACACAACACCTATTATTGAATTAAAAAAAAATACGTCGACTAGTTCCGATATAAGTCCTGAAGATGATTCAGTCGAATCGAAACTAGTCGACGTATTTATATTAAAATAAAAGTGGATTCAAACAAAGTGTACTTTCATTTAATTCATCATTCCACAATTGTGAACAAAAAAAAACAATTATTATTATTTTACATGAGACATTATTTAATTACAAGTCAATAAAATAATTATATTAAAATTATTGAAGCTTTTAAACATCATTGTAATATTTAATAATTGAAGAAGAGAATATCAACAAAATGAAAATATGAAACAGATTAAGATACAGAAAATAAAAGAGCAACGGTCTAGGCTGCAAATATATTCGGGTAGAACTTTGCAATCATACCAAAAGATGGGAATTAATTGAGGATAATGTTATAAATTCAAATTGGGAAGATAAGATCGATAAAAATTACTGAATGTAATTAGATTTTCAATAGTTCAATTGGTAGACATTGGCCCTGGTGAGACTAGACGATCTAGGTTAAAGTTACTGCTATAACTGTTACCTTTTTATTTTCTGTGTCTATCTAAATAAGAATTGATATAGTTAATTTTGTAGGTGGTCAAAAGAGGAACTAAAAACAAACTTTTTAAAATATTCGGTTGTCAAAAAAAATTGTGAATACCGCACGAGAGTTCCGACTGCTCCGGATTGTCAAGAGCCAGTGGGTCTACGGCATCCCAGATTCGGGGTATCCTGTGAGGCTTAAAGGAGTGGGGAGAGGAAGGAGGCGAGAAAGAGGAAGGATGGGAAATACCTGGCTATTCAGATCCAATCACTAAACACGGCTAATGTAATTTCCATTTTGAATGGAAAAATTATTAAATTAAATTATTTCATCTTGGCATCAGTAAAGTTATATTCCGTGGTATCAAACCTCTGTAAGCCAAATTTTCAGCGGACAAATCACTCAAAACCGGAGCTTTTTCCATGTTTGTCGCACTGTGCGTCGGCTGAGTGTAATTTCGCAATTACCGAATAGCTTTATATATTTAGAGAAATGATTTTTTTTCTCTCTCATGATACAAAACAAAGATAAAGAAAATATTTTTGAAGTTTACTATATTTTCCATAAAGTTAAATAAGTACCCTTCACAATAAAAATAAAATAATACGAGGTTTTCCTGTAAATAAGTACAGTAATATGATTTTGAAAACCGGGAGAAAAGCGAATGAACGAAGAAAGAAGTGTAAGAAGAATATATGATGCGATTGTGAATAGAAGAAGCCGGAGACGCTCGAGGAAGACATGGCACAATCAAGTTAATCAAATACTTCTGTGAATGTACGAGACGATGTATGAATGTGAATGAAGCAAGAAGTGTGTGCCAAGATCGAGTTGTTTGGCGGTCCGTCCTCTCTGCCTACCGCTGCGGAGAAACGGCATGATGGTTAAGTTAGAATACCGGAAGTACTTTCCACTGTGACAGGATATTATTTATTATTTTCCACTTGGCGCGTGTATGACCAACATATTTTAAACGCAGTATTATTCATTTGCTAATGGAGAATAAAATTTATTTGAGTATTGTACGAATTTACTTAAGACTCAAAATCCCATGAGAACGTGACCATTCAGAATCGGCTCCGTAGTGCAGCGTTGGCGTTCAACGGAATTATGTGAATGTGCCATATGGCGCGTTTGCATTCCACGGGTTAACAGGTTTTCACTAGTAATCTTTAAATGAGCAGATAACTTGGGAAAATTTGAATTAACAATGAATTGATGGAGAGATAAATAATTTCAGTATTGCCCTAGTGAAAAACCACCATTCAGAAAAAATGAAACGATGTCTGCATTTAAGGTATGTTTAGTAAGAAGATTTCAGAAGAGCCAGGTATTTTCCAATCTTCCTCTTTCCCGTCTAAGTCTGTTCCTCGCTTCCTTCAGCCTCAGAACTTCAAATTAGGGATGCTATAGACCCACTGGCTCCGGACAGTCAGAACTCGGATTGTAAAATTAATTTGTATTAAGCAACTGCGAGTCTCTTAGCTAAATGTATTTAATCTGAATAAGTTCAAATTTAGAACATTATCAGTCATCTATTCGCGGATGATGGACTGACAGAGATATGATACGGCGTTGGCTAGGGCCCAGAGTTGATATCATTCGCGATAATATTCACTTTGTGGGATTTGAAATAATATGCACAAAATTTGTGACTTAGAACCATAGAATAAAGAAGAACGCAAGAAATGCGATGTGGGCGTGTTCCGTGAGCCAAAAGGCTGACCATTCTTTGCTTAGATTTCAAATACAGAAATTTGTTTCATCGTCGTTACAAAATTTATATTTTGATCAAATGTAATGGCGATATACCACCGATGTACTATTTTGATGGCTAATGTTGCATGACACCCATTTTGGCACCAGCCTAGTAGCACTGCCGTCCACATTTGTTTCACGTCATTTTGACAGAGGTTAGCAAATTTAAAAAATTTGTAAAAGATTAGAACAAAATATTCGGTTTTTGTAAACAGGCTGAACCTTTTTACTTATTTAGTAGAATTGGCAGCACGCCTAGCTCTCCACCCTCATTTGAGTTTCTTCCCCTTGTGCGTTAGGACATCTCTATGCATTACTTGCTCTGTGCGATATGCAATGTCAGGCAGTATGAGAGAAACAGGATGCGTGCTAAATGGGCTAGAACAAAAAGGTATTCAGCCAGTGGCGACATCGGTTTCCATTCAAATCTACATGGAAGGCATTTCTAGTGAACAGATAATCCCAAGTGTGATCTATACAGATTTGAACGGAAATTACATTGGGAACACGTACACGCCCATAACACACTTCTATTCATTTGTATCTTCAGTGATTAGATGTGACTTTAAAATAAACTCAAATTTTACAAAACATATAGTAATATGATGTGAGACAAATAAAACTATTTTAGTCTTATTATTGAAATGTATGGAAGCCGTTCAGCGCTAAAAAATGACCATAAACACCACTTCGTAGCCTACTAATGCAAGGACTACTACAAATGATGTATCTGTAAAATCTATACGGGCAGTTAGGAAATTGCCTAAGGTTTCCAATGACAAAAATTCTCAAACTGTAATCTTTTGAAATGCATACCAAAAACGTCTGTAATATGTGCAGTTTGAAAACCAGTGAAGGCATTTTCGAATGTTTTATCTAAAATTCCAGTACAGGTCGGCAATAAAAACTAGAAATTTAATAAAGAGGAATTAAGTTTTTCCATTACTATGGTAACACCAAGTTAGTCACTTTGCCTTTTAAAATTGTTCTTCACATTCGAGTTTGACAGTTCGTTGTAACGAAACAAGGAACAACAACACTCGAAGCAATAATTTTTAAATTTATAATTTGTTTTATTTTGATTTAACATATAATAAATGGGTATTTGGATACATACATTTCAGAAACACAAAAAAATCACCTTTCCATGTAATTATCTTCCTTGTAAAAGGTTAAAATATTAAAATGTCTCAGAGTATGATGTAACCATCTCCTTTCGGAAAGTGCCACTAATTTCTGATCATCGTCTGATTAAAGTAAAAAACATGCACTTGGACCATCGACCAAACAATATCTAAACGGGTCATGTGAAACTTAAAAATGACACCCGAATCAAAATGAATTGGTTTGCGAAAAACATTTATCAAAAAGAAAGTGCATTATCTCATTGTCAAAACATGGCAAGTATTGCTTGTTACCTTTTGTTGGTCTACATCGAGCAAATTTATCTCCCAGCAAGTTTGCATCGACAGAGTGGCTAACTTTATCGAGATCATTTTTCAAACACAAAATTTGAGACAGTTAGATACATTTTAGACAGGGACTATCTTGAACTTTGTTATTGACAATTTAATCAGCTATATGAATACTTTAAAAGAATATACATTACATATCGTTTCGAGTGAGCGTTTTCAAAAAACTAACAAATGATAAAGTGTCCAATTTCTTCAAGACGTTATAGTATGAAGATGTGTGGGTTCATGATGTATGAACGCATTCATATTACAACAGTAGTTTTATGACAAAGTTCACGCTCAACATTGGCTCTGCATACAGTGCGGCTATGAAGTTTAACATAAAGTTGGGATCTTAAATTTCAACTTCAAACTTGTGACGCGTGGTGACACGTACGTCTCTAGTTTCCTAAAATGAACATCATGACCAAATTACATGAAATTACTCATACGTGGCCCAAAATTGTCATGCTTATTTGTATGACACGCCAAATCTAGTAGTTTATACATCGATAACTTGGACCATTATGCTTTTTAACAATGCTCTTTCATTTTCCGATGTGGGAGCTTGTGTTGTCATTTAAAACTTTTTAAACGACTGCAGCGTGCTCAATTTTTATCTACTATTAAATATCAGACCGAACGTATTTCATATAGAACTTAATAGCTCAGTCTAAGAACCTTTTTCATTGGAAACCTTATAAATTTCCCGTATAGAATTTATAGATAATTCATTTGTAATATTTCTTGCGTTAGCAGGCTGCAAAATGTGCATTTTTGAGTGGTGGCAGAACGGCATATCGATACCTTAGTTCAATAGGGAACTAACTCAAAATACCTCATTTTGAGAAAACTGGATTTGAAAATGTTTTCATAAAGACATCGCTCCGATGTAAAGTTATTTTGTCCACCTATAACATAACAATAGATGTAAGTAATTTATCAACCCATCATATCATAGGTGTAAATGGCTACATTTATTAAGTTCCAAACGGAAACATTTCGCATGTTTCTCCATTGAACTAAGAATGTGCTGATTTCATTATAATTCCATAAAGAATTATCTGACTACATAATTAGGACGAATTAGACTTATTTTTTTATTGAAATATGAGAAGGGAGAGTTACTTTAGCATTTTTCATCATTAACTCAAAACCCGGAAATTTTGAGTTATTTCCCTATTGAACTAAGGTATCAATCAATTTTTTATCTTATTTTACTGGTGATGTTTTGTATAAAATAAAAACAATAAATAAATTGGATGACCTACTAAACTATAGGGACATTTTATTAATACTATTTTTTATTATAATCGAATAAATATATTTTTAATCTCACTGAACTATTGATGAAATAAATTAAAATAAATAATTATTACAAACAGGTGAATACTTAAATAATTATTGATAAATGATTAACATTTGATTTAGGTATATAGAAAAAAAATGTTTAAGGCGATCCACCGGTTAAAATTCCAACGAAATCACGCACCCCTTATGTCGCCACGACAAGGTCGTGATTCCCGCTTAACATCGGTCGCATGTTTCGATTTATGCAAAAAAAACCATCACCAAAATGCGTGTTTTATTGTATTCTGTAAAGTTCAGACATAATTATTAAAATCTTTTACGGTCATATTTGAAAAAACTTAATTTACCACAATGAACAATACGGCAATATCGGAAAAGGGGTTCGTAAGTAGGAGATTTTGCGCTTTTTTTCTAGGCTTACAAAAAAGACACATAAAAAAATGCCCGGTTAAATGAAAGGCCAAGGTGTGTTCTACTTGCAGTATTTAATTGAATCATCTACGATATTTCTAGGCCATCAAATTCTCAAACCAAAAACACATGATTTTGCATTACTTCTCATTGCATCACCTTAAACAATTTATTTCCTTTGGCACTATAAAAAAATGGAACATCGGTGTGCGCAGCGAGAGCCGCGAGGAGTGGGGGAACCTTATACACGAGGGATATTGGAGGGGGGTTCACGATCCTCAGCAATGAGGAAACAACTTGAGAAGAATAATAATATATAAAAAACAAAAAAAAAACAACAAATTTGCTGATATTAAATGATTTTTTTCACAATATGAACAATTTTTTTAAACTAATATCAGTTTTTTGTTATAGTAAATAAAAAAACAACACTGAAACAGTGAGACGTCGTGAAATCTGCAACAATTTTCAGCTCACAGAATCGTTTCCATCACGAGCTATTGAGCTTTGTAAGAAAATAAGACAAAATATAAAATTGTTCACTTAATATTTTCCAATCGATTGATAAAGAAAAAAATTGAAAAAAAGGGTACAGATTGATATACTTAACTTTATTTTGGATTAAAAAAAAAAAACTGCGTAATTTTATGGCAGCCATTTTTGACAAATATTTTATGTTGATTTTTAATAATTAACAAATACATACATATTATTTTTAACACACGTAATAATAATGACTTCGGTAAGTTTTAAATATACAGTTTGCACAATAGCATGAGCGCGCAATCGCGCTTTTACGATTAATTTCTTATCATAGCATAATATTACACAATATGGAGTAGGTATGTATAATACAGGCTTTACAATATTAATTTACTAAATATTGTAGTTTATATACAAAAAATACACAACTCGTTTTGAGCACAGATAAACATTACGGTATTTTGATATTGTACACGGTGACTGGTAATTGATGTGAAATATTAAAGGACGTTACATTTTTTTTATTTTTATAAGAATGACAAATATTCCCGGGTTACGAATAACCTGACAATATTTGAAAATCTCCTACTAGCATCACAGTAAGAGGAAGCCGTTGCTTGTGTCGTGATGGAGGACTTAGCCAGCAGAGGAATTGAACTCACAACGCCTGGGTGGGACTCGGACATGATGCCAATTCAGCCACTGACCGGTCATTTTAATGCATGATTTAAAAAAAAATTTTACGTATCATACATGTCATTTTTGATGATACTGTTTTTGGAGAATCTTTTTTAGGAAATAAAGGAGTGAATTTAGGTATCGAAAAGAACCATGTCTGGAGGGAGGAAACGCAGGAGCCGGCAAATCGTTTCACAGCCGAGCTGTTGAACTCAAGAACGAGTCCTAGAAATGACCCATACTCATGTGACAAAAGTCAACTGTGAACAAATGTTGGGCGAGCGTTTGTCTCGTTTCCCGACGGTGCACTGGTGCTGAAGACATGATACTAGTTCCTCGGAGCGTCTTCCAATGAAATAATGGAGGATCATCACAGCATGTTTTTATAGTCTCATCATTTAAGAAGGGAAAGCGAATCATTTAAAATCAGCACACCACAGTTACATAATACTATGCTATTTTGCTTGTAAAAGTCACCTAAATTGAGCATCACGACAAATTTAATATTTCACATCAAGTACAAGTCACCATGTATATTTTGGTTACACGATAATTCAACACACGTATGAATGGGCACACTTAAAAGTGATATAAAGTCATTAAAAGTAGGAAAAAGAGAGAATTTTTTTTTTATTAGATCAGGTTTTGGGGTTATTTTTTTTTCACTTTTAAAAAATGTGTCGATTCATACGTGCGTTGAATCATCCGGTCACCGTACACTTTGTACATATTACAACACATTTTTTTTATACAATGATTAAAATAAAAAGCACTCACAATGCGGCAGTTTGGTTTAAATACTGTACAAACAAAATAATGACAGCCATACATCAGCACTTCTCATTCCGCGTACTTCCTATTAGCAAAATTACAATATTTCTACAAAAACCGGGACGTATGCATTTTGCTTTCAAACTAGGTCCTAACAGATCACTCCGCAAAGCTGCCAAATTATTGATTGATTATCAGGACAGATATTTGAAGCGCTCGCTCTTCTCTGCGCACCCTTACGGGGCCACCCATATTTAATAGATACAAAGGCTGATTCGGCATGTTTGCGTGTCGACTGTTGCCTTGCTACGACCAAACCGGCTTATTTTGAGGATGCCGTGTGGAGAGTCTTTTTGGGGAGAGGAAGGAGTGAACATAGGTATTAAAGAGACCCATGTTGTAGGCTGAAACACAGAGGCCGGCAAATCGCTCCACAGCCGGGCTGTTTAACTCAAGAACGATTCGTAGAAACAACCCTTTCTCATGTGACAAATGGTGTTTCCTTACTATGCGCCGGTGCTGAAGAGATCAATGATACTAGTTCCTCAGAGCATCTTCTAATGAAAAACCAGTAAAACAAGGACAGCATAGTCAAGGGGTTATTTCAGGTATTATGGGGTTCCAGACCAGAGGAAGTTACCAAATTCAACAGTGGGTCGTACTTGCAATTTGTACATGGCCAACAGTTGTGTACTATCAAAGAATCTACAGTACGCCCATCTTCTGAGAGGCTGACACGACTCTGGCTTCGATGGAGCCCCCGCTGGGTAACTTAAAGTTACAAGAAGCATATCAATGGAAGGCTTCTTGGGAAGATTGCTACGCAACGAAAGCGATGCGTTTGGGCTGTAGTAGATATGAGCAACAGTAGTATGGATATATACGATTTTGGCGACACTTGCAATGCAATATTAATAATGGTTCACGGCCTATCTCCCACATTTCTATTATCTATGGGCCACCGAAATAATAATCACTATCATTCCTATTTTTAAAATAAGAAAAAAATCTTATGGCCTATGGCTTTTACTTACGGGCAAACTTTTGTCTAAATCACAATATTTACATTTATTTTTTTTACATATTATAGCACTTTGTTATGACAAAAATCATCACTACATTTATACTCTTATAAAGTTGTATATATTTATAAATACTATTTAATTCAGTGAAACTCCATTGAAAAGAAAATAAAATTCTAGATAAATGTGGCGCTATCAAATCCCATGAATGCCATACGAGAGTCACAACTGCTTGAAAAGCCAGCGAGACCGTGGCATCCCCAATAAGGAACTCCAGTGAAAAATATAACTTTTATTATACGTAGAATTTATTAATCGTTATTTAAAAGTGAAAAAAAAATCATCTCATCAAAACACCATGTTACGTTGGTACCATTGCATTTGGAACATCTGACGTCACATGTGCATTCTGTTTGGATTTTGGAATTTGGATTGATTGGTTTTCTGGATTAGTATGGTAATTTTTATTTCATATATATATATATTATTGATGAAATAAATTAGAGTATTCATGAGCAAATCAATTATCTATGATAATGTTAATGCTCAATACTATTATTATTCTTACAGTTACAGTTTCTAAAAAGGTACATAATTTTATAACTTATGTTTATTTTTGGTTTACTATGAATAGAATGTAAAATTATGTGCGGTAAAGCTCATCCTTGTTTTGACATTTGACATTATAACCTCAAAACTGATCAAAACCGACCGGCCATAGATTTGGAGCGTTTTGACAGGCCTTGAAAAATTGAAACTTTGAACATCAGAACAGACATAGTCTAGTGAGACGGGTAAAGTACATGTAAATGTTTAAATTTTATGCCAATATACGCCCGGGTTGCCAGCAATGAAATGAATGAATTATTTTAACTACGAAAACTAACTTTAGAAAAAAAAACGAAATATACTGGTATTTAAGTTTGAACATCATTACTGATAATTTTTTATTTTTTTAAACGGACTGGAGTTGCTTATTGGAGTGTGCTGTGAGGCTGAAGAGTACGAGGAGGGGAAAGGTCTGGTAGTATCAAACACGGTTAATGTTATCTCAAGCAATGTTTCGATTCTAAACGGTGGTCTTTCACCAGGGCGATTCTGAGAGTATCTACCAAACTGGAAAGAAAATGGGAGAAAATACACAGATGAGTAACAGATGGTGCAAATCTAAAAGTAACCGAGGGAGCTAGTGGGACTATTGACAGGACACTGCCACTTCACACACAACTGACACACATGTAGCTGTCGGGAGTGGAAGGCAAACACTAATAGCTGTAGATAATGTGAAACATCCATTCATCTATGGTGGCAAGGTCTCACTCAGATGGGAATAAGGCGCAGATATCTGAGGAGTTTCATGAAATAATTCGCAATCGGGAGACATGGCGGAAAACCCAATGACGAGCCTTGTAAACTTCGGCTGTTGTGGGAATAGGGTGAAACATGGGAGATAGCACAATAGGCCTATGGCATGAGACTTCAGCATACCTTCCGTGATACAGCATGATTAAAAAAAGGGGTCATGTCTCATTGCCTTGATGGGAAGAAGACTCGGGTACCTAGCGAGTTGGATATTATGTTGTAGAAGGAAACATGGCTAAACACCCAATGATAACCCTGGTGAACTTTATTAAAGGGGATGGACTACTCTCAAGGGAATAAGGTGAAAAATGGGAGATAGCACAATGAGTATATTCCCTGAGCGCTTATGGTAGCTGTGACTAAGGAAAGATGGGAATCTTGTGGGAAAATATCTCGCCAAACTTAAAAGATGGTACGATGAATTTTCTTAGTCAAATGGAGGTTTTATTGAATAATAAATACTTAAATTGATATGCCCTAAATAATCTGCAGGATTGTACACTTACAGGTGGGAATCTTTTTTTGCATGGTTTTAATTAATTATCAATAAATATCGATAAACTGAATACGTAGAGACGAAGGGTATTTTTAAAAAATCTGTATACTGTACAAGCGTCCCAGCTGCTCCCGATTGTCTGGAGTCAGTGAGACTATGGCATCCTTAATTAGAGGGAGCGGCAAGCAAAAGATGGGGAAAAGAAAGCTTGAGAGGTATTCAGATCTTTAAACACGGCTAAAGCCATTTCAAGCAACGTTTCGATTCAGAATGATGGTCTTTCACCAGGGCGATACTCTTGAGTATCTACCACTCTGATATGACAGACCAAAAAAAATCAGTAGCTTGATATTAGTGGTGGGCGAAGCGGCTCGGTTTAGTGAGCCGGATCACTAAATCAGCTCTCTGTAAAGACAATCCACATGAAAACTGGACGTAAAAAGTATCGCGTAAGAGCGTCTTAAGGACGTCTTTAGGATGGCCAAGGGAGCGAGGGAGAGGGCATGGTGCATGGCTCACTAAACTGAGCCGCTTCGCCCACCACGACTTGAAATACATGGTGTTTTAGATAAATAAGAATGTAGCCGACGTTTTACAGAAACATTTATGATACAACTGGTAAGACCACCCCCATAAACTTACAATCCTGCCGAGAGAACAGAAAATAGGACACATCAACATAATGGAGCGATATTGTTGACTTACATAATAATAATTAGGTAATTAAAAATAATACTGATTAGTATTTATCTTAGTAAATGCGGACATTTTGGTCTAGCGTAGGGTAATTGTTGCAACAATACAATATATAAATATGGATTATTCATACAGTGAAACTCTCTTCATTTTCGGATGTGAAATCGTTAAAAAAAGGAGCATTTTCCACGGTGTGCGCCAGCCGAGTGTAATTTTGTAAAATCCCGACTTGTTTTTGGCAAAATGATGTTTTCGTAATGGACTTTATTTATTAAAAAGTTTCATACATTTAGAGAAATGATTTTTTTCTTTCTGTCTCACGTTGTAAAGTTTTACTATATTCTCCATAACGTTAAATTAGTGTCCTTACAATAAAAATAAAATAATTTGAAGTTTTTCCATCAATAATAATAACAAAGTCATAAATTTTACGACTTTCGGTAAAAAGGGACAATTTCAGGTATATTTCGCAAACAGTTTTCGTCTGTGATGGATTCACCCACGGACTTTTAAAACATCTTAGGCGGGAAGCAGTTTTAGCTGTAAAACTCCTTATGTGGAAAAAGGTGTTTTTTTTTTAATATGGAAATTCAAAACTTTTTAAACGAGTTTCACTGCATTAAATAACGTGAATTATCGACATAAAAATTCGGACAGAAATGGCAGAATTTGAGCACTTTCAGTGGCAGCACTGTTAAATGGGCAAGTTTGTCGCATAATTTCAAATCAGACAAGTATCAGGATCAAATCTGTTGAGCTTTTATTCTGTCTGCTTATGGCGATATTATAATAGAGTGTTGCACAATATATAGGTTAGGTTAGGTTTCAATTAAATATTTGAATGGATGTAAATGAGATATTCAATAAAACTAATTAGGTAACTATAAATAATAATCATAATAATTTATGTAAATCTCATGAATATTGCCGAACTTATATATAAATAACATGTCATGGAAGAACGTCATTGATAATTAAATGTGCGTTTATTGTTCCAGGTAGCGACTAGAATCGTCGTCTTCCATGCTAGTTGCATGTGCGTGATGTTGTCGTGCACGTTCATTACGCTTCTGCTGCTGACGAATGAACGCAGAAAGCCGATTCAGCAAGAACTGCTTATCGTGGCCCTCCAAGACCAACTGGCTTTTCAGAACGGTGACCATGTGCCTGTTCGCGTCGGTAACCGCCCAGTAATAGTACAAAAGCAGTATTAAAACTATGAAAGCGGGGATCGCGAACACTGACGTACCGATCAGGAAGACGACCGTGCGTAGAAACTGCGGGAATTGCTGAAATGTTATGATGATTTCGTCCCAGACTGTCGCCAAGACTTTAAAAGGTCCGCAACCTTTTGAAGGAGAAATTTCAGCGACTGCGTAACCAACGGGAACTATCGCGATGCAGAAACTAATCAATAACACGAGCATGAAGAGGGAGTTAGACCTCGAAGCCCTGTAAACCGTAGCTGCCGGTTTCGAGTTAACCAGACAAGCAAATTTTTTCAAGTAAAACGTGAAGAAGCATAGCACGGTCGCAATCAGTGGTAGCATCGGACAGTAGAAAGCGCCGAGCCAGCACAGTGTCTGCGTGTAAACCACGTCTAAAACGTGCTTCGGTAGATCGAATTCTTGCTCGCCAATCATGCGGATGAACTTGCTCTCTGTGTGTCTCGCTATCAGCGAACGAGGAAAGTTCAAAAGGAACGTCACGATGAATTGCACGGCGAAATCGGCAATCAGGAGTTTATACAATTGTTGCCCGACGTATGTCTCCCAGCATTGCAACTGCTCGGGATCTGTACAGGTGTCGGCTACTATACGATTGTTGATCAAAATGTACAGCTGGCTTAATAGAACGCCCAACGAGGCGAGACGCAAGAACACCGTTCGAAATATCGTCAGTTTCACGACAAACGCCGGACTGTAATACTCGAAACGAATCAGATATTGAAATATCATCGGCACAATAATATTCAACAATACGATGCACAAAGAAGGAAGATATTGCAAGACAAATATACGTATTTCGCTCAACGTGTCCAATTCCACCTCCGCTTTATTCTCGAGCATCATTTTCAGGCCTAACGAAGAAGGTTGCACGTTCAACGGATCCGATTTGAAATCGAGCTGAGACAATTTGTATTCGCTGTCCGTATAGTTGACGACTGTAATCAAATCCAACAAATACGACTCGCGATGCTTCGTAAAATCGGTATCGTTCACCAATTGCTGGGCGGAATTGAAGGAGTTTAATTGGGATACTGAGAAATTGAACGCTAGGAAAATGAGGAAACCGCCGCCAATAAGAATTGTTATAACGACGATATTAATGAGGATTCGTACAAAGATCAATTTGATCTGTTCTTCTTTGGACCTGCTTTGACGCTCTTCTTCCAATCGTTCTTCTTCTAGACACCCCTTCATCTCATTATATAGAGCCTTATTTTTTATATTAGCCGATTTTTCATTGTGTATGCAAAAGTCCCACCCTCCGAAAATAAGATTACAGTACTGATAGAACTGTCCTTCTCCTTCGACGAGGCGTTCTTTGAATCCTTTTGCCGCAGATTTCACAATGGCAATCAACGACAGTAAGAAATACGCAATTGGGATTAACACGTAAGCCAAGGGCAAATTGTAATACATCTTTGTGCCCGTGTCATCGGTGAAAAACGTGGCATTATGATCGCTCCCGCCGATATAATACGTAAAGATTTTATGCGAATACATCCCGTAAAAGAGAAAAGTTTTCTCCATCCATCCCGTTCCTTGAATGATGTGCAAAACGGTTGTATCTTCATTCGCCGTGTTGTTGAGATAGTTTTCCGAGCAGCATTCTGTCGAGTTTGGACTATCGTTTAAGTCGCACTGCTCAAACTCGGTGTAACCTTGGAATATGATGCTTGGAAGAATGACGAAGAGGAATATCAATCCTGAAATTGCGAGGTTAAGGTATAGTAGCCACTTGATGAGGAGGAAGTACGCGACAACTCCGGTGCCGAAGTTTCCCTCGATAGTCTTGAAGGAGTACTTCCAGAGCTGCAGCTTGCCAAGGGTCTCCTTGACGCGCGCCCTGGTGCCCTGCCAGGCTTTCCGCCGCTTCCATTTGAGCTGGTCGAAGCCTTGCAGACGCAATTTTGTGGCACTCTGAAACAGATGAAGAATGAATTAATACCAAAATTATGTTAATTCAACGATGAGATAAAGTCAATTTAGCAGATCTGTGTGCGTAAGAAAGAAGAAAAAATATTTTGAGTTAAATATTCAAAGCAGGTGCCCCAGTGGAAGTGACCCGGAGGCATATCGAGAAGGAGGTGGATGGACTGTGTGGAAGAGGATTGGAGAAGGACAGGAAGGACGGAGGACTAATTTTGTAATAAAATAAAAAAATTAAGCAAGTAACTATATTTTATGCTAGCAGCAACAAAGCTTGCCGTTTAAAAGCAGCTTCATTGATGCTAAACATGTCAATATCCGAATTGATTCTGTTCAACAACAAGATTGCTCTCTCCACCGGCATCTCCATTGGCAAGTTGGTCCTGCAGGCCGGGAGATAAAACAGTCTATGCTGTCGGTGACGGGGACAACCATCGGGAACATAGAAATGAATGCTCTCCATGAAAGTCCCGAGTTTTCAAACAATCTACGTGATACATATCCGTCGAACCCAAAAAATATCCACATTAAAAATAAAACACTACATGATATTAATGAATATTTTGGACCATAAGTTAGCAATTTCAATATCAAACAGGCATAAGTACGCATCATTGGTGTTGATAAACTGGAATGTTTTCATCTGCTTGGCGCAATTTCATTTTGTTTATATTAACCGCGTCCAAAAACAACAATGCGGCTTCATTTATGAACTGTTAATGTGTTTATTTGGTTAAGTTTAAACTATCGAAGTACAAGTCGTCTTTAACGTTTATTGCGGAACAATTTAACCAACTAACTATCACACCGTTTGCCCGTGGGGGTAGGCAGAGAGGATGGACCACCAAAAATTTGGTCTTAGCATATAATTCGTGCTTCATTCACATTCATATATCTTCCGTTATTCTGACTTCTGACATGGCCCGACTCATGTACTTGATTCACTTGATCGTGCCATGTCTTATTCGGGTATCCCCAGCTTCTTCTTCCATTCACATTCATGTCATATATTCTTCGTACACTGCTATCTTCGTGAATTCGCTCTACACGCCCAAACCATCTAAGCGTCCCTTTCTTTATCTTACTCATTAAACTTACGTTAGCCTTGCATTCTTTATGAATCTCTGGACTGCTAGCTTCAGTTCTTTGTTAGTGCCAACCGCGTTCAATTCTATGTTAATGGAATTTCCTGCATTCACCCTTATTTCAATATCCCTATCAGCCTTTCCATCTCTCGTAAACATACCTCTGGAATAGACAAACTCATCGACCTGCTCCAAGTATTCATCATTCACAACTATATTGCACACTGTTTTCGTATTCTGTACAATAAAATATCAAAAATTAACTCTGGTGAAAACTGTGAAAGATCTAAAAGATCTGATTAAGGGGAGTATATTAGACTGCGTGGAAGAGGATTGCAGCAGGACAGGAAGGACTGAGGATTGGAGGCGAATGGACCGAGGCGTTGGACTACAGCCAGTGGAGAACATTTGTAGAGAAGGCCAAATCCCCTCCGGGATGTAGCAAAGTGATTATTTATTGTTTTTATTTTACACTAGCTGATGTGTACCGGGCTTTGCTCTGAATTATTTATTTTTTTGGAATAAAGTTATGAAGTTGTGAATTCTTACTTGTCGTTTGGGTGCCATGATTGATTTGTCAGTAAAATTAATGACTTGTCACGACTATTATCTCTAAACAAAGAAGCATCCATTTGAAAATTGTGTCATTCGAAACATTTAGTTTTTCAAAACATATCTCGATAACAAAGTTCTTGAATAGGTTGTGTTTTGCATTTCTTCTACTCGAACAAACCTTCTTCTTTCGAATATGTAATCTGTGGCTAACCAGAGTGGTATATCTATGGGCTAACTAACTTTAAACTAATTTTAAAACAGTTTTACACATTGGATTTCATTCAAACTACTCTCTAAACCTTCCCGGTACTAATAAGAACAAACTGTGCTATTTTCAGCGAAACCGGTCTAGTAACTTTAGAGAAAATCGAGGTCACGCAGCACACATTAATTTTTATACATATAGTATAGAGATTAACTCCACACAAAAGGTTCCGAGGAAAATAATTTCCCTCAGGGTCTATGTCGTCTTTGAGGACGCTGTGTGGAGGGTCTTTTTAAGGAGAAGGAGTGAACCGTGGAGGAGTGAAGAAACCTATGTTGTAGAAAGGAGAAAACACAGAGGCTGGCAAATCGTTCCACCACCGAACTGTTGAACTCAAGAATGAGTCGTAGAAACGATGAAAATTAATGACGAAAGTGGCTCGTTGATGACTTGTCTCATGTCTTTCGTGAGAATGGCATACCTGTAACTGTGCTTTCAGTTCTCTTTTCTGCGCCATGGGCACCGGCATCGCTTTAATCTGCATAATCTCCTCCCAAGTACTCTCCTCATTGGACAGATTCTCTGCAAAAGAAAAATAAATATATTTTTTTAATCATTGAAGATAGTATGTATTAACAAACCACAAATTAAATATGAAACAGAAAAGACACAAAAAATAAAATGGTAACGGTCGCATCTGGGACTCGAACCCAGGACCTCTATCCGCCTATCCGGAACCCGCGCTGACTGTGAAAAAGTGTTTCCAATAACAAATACGGGACATTTCTCTCCTTTACTGCGGATATTAAGATATTACAGTACTATACATTGCTCTTATTATTTAAAATTTTGAATAATGGCCTGGACTCACCAGAGCTCATTAACTTTATAAACATTCACATACCATCAAGACCAACCCGATTTTTTTTATTTACCCGCATCAGGACCAATCTTAGGATAAATTCTCCAATTCCCAATTCCACAATTTCACAATATCGACATTCTTCACAAAACCCTTTCAAAATATCGAACCAAAGTAATACGTATGACCACAAATTGATGCACGAGTATAAAATGTGTGGAGAGCATCTCCCGTCCCGATCTTATCTTCCTCTTCCTCTCCCCCCTTCCTTCTTATTTTGTTTTTTCTAATAAAACATCTGTACTTAACTACTGGTAGCATAAGAAACTTTTTGGCTTACTTTTTGTTAAAAATCAGCAAGCGCCGATTATGAATATATAACTATTAATTTATATAGTTATACGTAGAATTTAAAATCGTTACTTAAAAGTGAATAAAAAATCATCTCACCGAAAAACCTTGTTATGTTGGTACCATTGCATTTGGAACATCTGATGTCACATGCGCATTCTGTTTTTGGATTAGTATGGACATTTTTAATTTTTGATTTTGTTTTGTATTTTAAATATGTATTTTTTTAGTTTTGGTGAAATTTAAACATAATTTGGATGACTTTACGCTCTGTAATTGTTGTTCAATATAAAAAAAAGTATTATTCATGAAATAAATTGGAGTATTTATGAGAAAACCAATTATCAATACGGATATCGTGATAATGTTAATGCTCAATACTATTATTATTCAAAGTCTCTAAAAAGGAACATAATTTTATAACTTATGTTTAGTTATGGTTTATTATGAATAGAATATACAATTATATACGGCAAAGCTCATCCTAGTTTGGATATTTGACATTCTAACCTCAAAACTGCTAAAAACTGACCGGCCATAGAATTGGAGCGTTTTGGTGGGCTTTGAAAAATTTAAACTTTGAAAATTATTTTAACTATGGACACTAACTTTAGAAAAAAAAAAAAGAAATATACGGGTATTTACGTTTGAACATGATTATTGATAAAAAAAAATTGGACTGGAGGTCCCTAGTCCCTATAAGGCTACGTCTTATTGTACATACAAGAGATTGTACGTACCAATAAAGCAGAAATATTATTTTAATGACGCTGCAACACGGTGAGCTCACACGTCATGAAATTTGTACATCTTCTGTCAATAATTTTCAACTGATATATAACATAATTTCCATCATGAGCTACAGTGCTTAAAAACAACATTAATCAACCGTCTAAAAACAAGACGATCCGCCACATTCTTTGTTCCTTACTTATCATTGTTTAATAAGAAAAAAAATTGTGTTGAAATTCTGATGAAGTCGGGTAAACACTTTATTGAATTATAAATCTTTCTTTTGCGTTGTAAATTCTGTTACAATCTCACTTTCTATGAATCACTATCAGTAAAGTTGTTCACGACTGTTTTATCAATATTTTTTTATAAAATTTGCCTAGTACCTATTGTGCATTCAATTATTATAACCATTTTTTTATCTAGCAATTCATATTTTTAATCAAATAACTAAAACGTAATAATCAAATTAAACAATCAAACTTTGTTTTAACCACATTTATTTTTTACGCCTACCGGTTTCGAAACGACTGGGCAAAATATCTGCTGCCCAGTATATATTTTGCCCTGATGATGGAAGGGTTGTTCCGAAACCGGTAGGCATGAAAAATAAAGGTGACGTTTTTTAAAAAATTTTATGTGAATACCGTACAAGAATCCCAACTGCTCCCAACCATCTGAATCCAGTGAGACTATGGCGTCCCCAATTGGGGAATTTTGTGAGGCTGAAGGTAGTAGGGAGGGGATGGAGAAGGGGAAGAGGAAAGTGAGGAGCTGGCTATTCAGATCTGGACACCAAACACGGCTAAAAGCCATTTCAAGCAACGTTTCAATTCTGAATGGTGGTCTTTCACCAGGGCGATGCTGAGAGTATCTTCCACTCTGGAAAGTGCGCAAATATACTATATATTATTTTAAATGAATTAATTGTGAAACAGCACAAATTAATAAAATAAAATTTACTTGCGTATGCCGGGATTCGAACCCGCGACATTCGGATTTGTAGTCGAGAGCCTTACCCCTCGACCATGGAGGCCGTCAGGTTAAAACAAAGTTTGATTGTTCCACAAAGCGATAGCTTCATACAATAGTATAAAACATAATAAACTAACCACTACTTTAGATAAGGATACATGTTTTGAATAGTGCGGAAGAGTCCCAATTGCCCTGGGCCAGTCGGACTGTGGCATTTCAAATGGGGTTGTACAAGGTTATTCAAAATGAACTCAACTTCGTACAGCGGTTTATATACAATTCCCTGAATTATAAGTTATATGTGAATGATCTACATAGCAGTTGAAAGAGGAGGTCCGAAAGTTTCGAATCTCACCGCTAGAGTGCTCGTGTCAATTGCGAGTAAAATGGCTACTATGCAGCACAAGGTTTTCTGTGTTGGTGAGTTCTGTAAAACTGAGTTGGCGACTGTAGTGCAGTGTACCTTTCGTCTCCATTTTAACACTGAACCTCCAACTAGAAAGAGCATTTGCCATAGGTATCACCAATTTGAGCAAACTGGATATCTCTGTAAAGGAAAAAGCCCGGGCCGACCGCGTGTATCAAAGGAGAATGTGCGAAATTGAGTCTGTCATTTTGAATAACCCTGTATTGTGACGCTGAAGGGAGTGGGGAGGGGAACGAGATTGGAAGGAATGTTGGGACGTAACTCTATTCAGATCATCGAAAGAAGGTTAATGCCATTTCCAGTAATTTTTTTAATTCTAAATTGTCATCTTCCACGAGGGTGATACTGATAGTATCTACTGCTACGGAATGACGTATTTATTATAAGAACATTGTTTTATTTAAATTATGTATGAAATAATAAATATAATTTATTTTAGGTTTAAAACCGCAACCTCTGGATTCGGAGCCAAGAAACTTAGAGCTCTGCCACGAAGTACAAACTCAGTTCAATGGTTAAGATCAGAAAAGTTAAATTACTATTTTAACACTGTTGCATGGACAAAAGGCGGGTCGGGAATGGAGTTGGTGAACCAGGCAAACAAAAAAAACAGTTTTGAACCGGTTAGGAGCTGAGTGGACAGATGCATTGGGTTGGGTCAAAATACCTGTGATGTCATGAGACACAATTCAAATGGCAGAAACGCATACTGCCGCGCCAGTCATTTTATGTACCGTGACGTCATATGCTTATCGGCGAGCCGACGAAGATCTTCAGTATTTCCTTCCTACTTTCTCTGTTAGCTAAGTCCTCCATCATTGCCCAAGGAACATTTTCCCACAATAATGAAGGCAGTCAAAGGAAATTAAATATTGTCAAGTTATTCGTAACCCGGGAATGATCGTCTTTTTTAAAAACTGAAAAAAAAATTACCAGAGAGATCGGGCAGCATGGAGACGAGGACATCCCTTGATGCTGAAGTTCCTCTGGCTGCGGTGGACTGTCTCCGTTCTGCTGCAGGTCTTATCCTCCGAACGATTGCTGCGAAAATAAAGTATTCATTAATTAAGGATTCATAAAACATTTTATCTTGAATTATTTAATAACAATTGTCCATTTCAATCCAATGTCTCGAATGTGTAGATTGTACAATGATATAGAATAGACGATATAGACATTTGGGTATCTTTCATGCAGGTGCGGTTGAAAAAAAATTTTTTTTTACTAGTTATTCTTATAAAAATTCAATATATTATTGTAAAACTAATATATATATATCTAGAATTTTTATAAATTTCATGAAGGCCTCGAGCTTTTAAACTGACAATAACAATTTATTCCATTTCATATTCCGTATGTACACCCACCAACAAACAATTCATCTCAATATTTGTGGCAGATCATTCCACGGCCGGGCTGTTGAACACAAGAACGAGTCGTAGAAGCGACCCATTCTCATGTGACAAATGTCAACCGAAGAGGTTGGTCATTCCACTTATTTTACGAACTCGGTTCCAATTCCGAGTTTGACCACACGGACTCAATTCCTCGGACTCGGTCTTCGTTCCTTTCGGTCCGCTGTTCCGGAAGCAAAATCATTCGTATTACACTATTGAATAGTTTCTGACTCCAATACAAAATCTAAGTCGTTCCTTGAGTGTGAGTTCGGAACGAGTGAATCCATATTTGCAAACTCGGAGTGAGTCCTCTGCCTTTGGATTCGGATTCGTTGGACTCGCGTTGGGCGCGCGTTTGGCATGTTTCCAGACTGTGCACTGACGCCAAAGGGATCAATGACGCTAGTTTCTCAGAGCATCTTCCATTAAAATACCGGTAAAACAGGGACAGCATTCCCACCTGATGTCTGTGCTCCAAAGATTGCAATCCGTTTGTTAAGGTAGGCGAATCTATCAAACGGACCGCCCGAGTCAAGGGCTTTTCAGATATTTTGGGGCTCCAGACCAGAGGTGGCTGCAGTGGGGCGCGTCATTGATCTCTTCGGCAACGGTGCACAGTAGGGAAACACGCCAAACGAGCGCACAACCTTTGCACACGGTAGACATATGTCACATGAGAACAGTCACTTCTACGACTCGTTATTATTTACTTTAAACATAATTAGTTAGTAAACATTATTAAACATTTTATGTATGTTGACATTTTCGGCATGGTTCTTCACATTGTTTGGCAATTCATGGTAGGCACGGCATAGAGGAGAGTCGTTCTGGCTGGACTGAGTCCAACGAATCCGAATCCAAAGGCAGCGGACTCACTCCGAGTTTGCAAATATGGATTCACTCGTTCTGAACTCACACTCAAGGAACGACTTAGATTTTGTATTGGAGTCAGAAACTATTCAATAGTGTAATATGAATGATTTTGCTTCCGGAACAGAGGACCGAAAGGAACGAAGACCGAGTCCGTGTGGCTAAACTCGGAATCGGAACCGAGTTCGTAAAATAAGTGGAATGACCTACCTCTTCGGTCAGCATAGATTAACCACGGTGGAAAATGTCACTTTTAGAACTAGTGACAAAAGGTCATTACTATCCAGTGAGGCAGGTACCTTTTTAGAAAACGTAATTTTTCATCAAAAGGCTTATTTATGCTATTTAAAAATAAAATAAAAATGTATTAAAATGCATTATAATATAATGTAATTGTTTTTAAAAGTTTTGTTTCAAATTCTTGTGTTACTTGAAGATATTTCATCAATTTGTGTTTTCAAATAATCTCTTGACAATCTATTTAGTATCTTTTTACTATATCTTGCCGGAATTCCGCAGTTAATCAACAGGTTTTTAAGCCTAAGGAAAAAGATAAGGAAGATTCCTTAACTTTTTCCTTAGGGTTAAAGCCTTCTTACTTAACTGCGGTTCCGGTTCTGTCGAATGACAGCTGTCAGCTGAATTCAGCGAGCGACATTCATAAAAAATGTCAATATTTGCAAGAGATAAACTCAATATTTGCGTTGTTTTAACAAGAGAAAAACTCAATATTAAGTATGTTAGCAATGACGTTATTATTTACATTAAACATAATTAGCTAGTAAACATTATTAAACATTATATAGATGTTGACATTTTTGACAATTGACGTCAAGTCGGCAGAAATTCAAATGTCACTTTTAGAACTAGAGACAAAAAAAGGTCATTACTATCTAATGAGATAGGTACCTTTTTATAAAACGTGAATCTTCGTTAGAAGGCTTATTTATGATTTTTAAAATAAATTAAAATGTATTAAAATGAATTATACTATAATACAATTGTTTTTTAGAGTTTTAGTTCAAAATCTTATGTCACTCGAAGATATTTCATCAATTTGTGTTTTCAAATAATCTCTTGACAATCTATTTAGGATCTTTTTAAGATGTCTCACCGGAATTCCGCAATTAATCAAGAAGTCTTTAACCCTAAGGAAAAACGTAAGGAATCTTCCTTAAAAAGAACGGGAATAGCGTTCGTGGGGATGACACATAAAATATATTCCCCATTTCGCACTCATACAAAAAATAAATAAATATAAACTTACTGCGATGATGCTTGCTGGGAAGCAGAGTGGCAATATTTTCCCCTCCTCCGGGATAGCTCTCCTGGTAGAACTCCGCTCCGGCTTCCTCCCATCCTCCTCTTCGCACCCCCCCTCCGGAACTGTTCCCCGACCTCCCACTCTTGCTGTTGTTACCGCCCGACATCTTGAAGATCGACAAACGAATCGATCTAAAACGATAACTTCAAAAACATCATCGTTCAAAACACTTCAACTTCGTTCGAAACAGTTCGAAATCCACTTTTAAGATGTGTTCATTTACAAAACACTTCAAATTCGTTCGAAACGTTTTGAATATCACTTTAGAAGTTGTTCCTTTAGAAAAAAACACTTCGAATTCGTTCGATACAGTTTGAAATTCACTTTTAAAATGTATTTCCGTAGAAAATACTACAAACACGTTCAATCTTCATCAGTTAAAAATGTCTTTGCAGAACTTTATAAATCTGAAATAACAACAACAAAAAATATACGTTAATTTTTTGATTCACAGATAGCATTTTATATGTAAGACAGGATAATTTTTTATGACGTTTGCGTTCAATAATGTCTTAATTCACAATAATATATTGTTACGATTCCGCAATGCTCGGATGCGTTGATAAAAGAGATTAGTGGTTCTTAGTATCATTTATAAAGTCAAGTACTTTTGTATCTCTGTCGGTTTATCTACGGATAAAACTAAGCGATGATTTGATAATCTTTATATGGATGATTCAGATAAATTCCCAACAGATAATGATTTTATCTAAACATCATTGACATCCTCAAAGATAACTGTACAGTTTGACACATTTAACTTAGCCGTCGGCATTGGGAATTAAAAAGAGCGGTAAAAAAAAATACACACCTGGCGTGTAGTACGCTAATGTAATTATTGTCTATGCCCAGAGCTGCAGGTGCAATGACTTATTACTGCACAGATTCTGCTAAGACTTCGATGCTCTAGACTGACTACTGCAGAATATGCTGGTCTGCCCAATGCATTTAAAGACTGCAAGGAGTGTTCAACACAGCAGCTCGTCTAGTATGCGGTGCCACCAAATACTGTCACATCACTCCTCTTCTACGCAATTGCCTACACTGGCTTCGAGTCACAGAAAGAGGCACTGAACGGGCTGGCACCATCGTACTTGACTGATCTGCGCACGAGGGATAATCTTACTCAGAGGCAACTCACGATCAGGTCAGCAAGTCTGATGCGTAAAAGACTGATTGAACCCTCTATGAATGTATGAATGCTGCTAAATTTGGGGAGAGAGCTTTCAATGTACTGGGGCCACATTCTTGGTTTGAAGTTAGAGAAAATTTCTTTACCTTTAAGAAATGTCTAAAAACATATCTATTTAAAAGGGGGTACAAACTTTAACAAGATGTAAAGCGCCCTTGACGTGATATTAGTCACTAAACAGCCCTATGGAAAAATTTTATATTTATTTATTTATTATTAAGAAATACTAAGAATAATTTATCTGTAAATTCTACACTGGTAGCTGGGAAAATGTAGGAGGTTTCCAATGACAAAAGTTCTTAGACTGTAAGCTTATGATGAAACACATACTGGAATTTTAAGTAAAATGCCTGAAAATGTAATGTCACTGTGGTTATTCAATCTATACATGGATAATTGTATGCAAGAATTGAAAGAGGTGGGCTTGGGCGCGAAAATGAGTAGTCAGCAAGTATGTTGCCTGTTGTATGCTGATGATGCAGTGCTGATTGCTAACAGTATGGAAGATCTACAGTCCCTCGTATGTAGGATGAACGAAGAATGTATGAAGAATGAGCTAATGATGAATGTAAGTAAGTCTAAAGTCATGGTGTTTGACGCCCGAGGAAGACATGGCACGATCGAGTGAATCAAATACCTGAGTCGGGCCATGTCAGAAATCGGAATAACAGAAGAGAATGTATGAGGCGTTATGTGAATGAAGCAAGAAGTGTATGCCAAGATCGCGTTGTTTGGCGGTCCGTCCTCTCTGCCTACCCCTGCGGAGAAACGGCGTGATAGTTAGTTCGTTAGTTTGTTTGCCTGAAAATGCTTTCACTGGTTTTCAAACTGCACATATTTTGGTATGCACATGTTTCATAAAATTTAAAAGATTCTAGTTTGAGGATTTTTGTCATTGGAAACCTTGGACATTTTGCTAACTACTCATATACAATTAACAAATACATTTATTTGTTGTATCGCTCGCGTTAGAAACCTACAAAATGACGTTTAGCGTTTTATTTGGGTGTTAATAATGATAAGAAGCTAGCAGTCCACAATAGCGTTCTGATGCCATCCCTGATGTATGGCAGTGAGGCACGGAACTGGCAAAGGAAGGATGAAAGTAGACTGAATGCTGTAGAAATGAGATCCATGTGTGGTAAAACTATGTATGAGCGGATTAAATATGTGGAGAATCATAAAAAAATGTAAGCATGGATGAATAAGATTAAGAAAAGGACACTTAGACGGTTTGGGCATGTAGAGCGGATGAATGGAGAATATATGACGAGAATGTGAATGATAGAAGTCGGGGACACCAGAGGAAAACATGGCACGATCAAGTGAATCAAATACTTGAGACGAATCACGTCAAGAGTCACAATAACAGAAGAGTATGAGACGATGTATCAATAAAAAATGAGACGGAGTCGTGCGGCTGTTCGTTCAAGTCTTTGATTCACTTGATCAAGCCATGTCTTCCTCGGGCGTCCCGGACTTCTGCTTCCTTTCGCTTGCGCATCATCTGATACTCCTTTCACTGTCCATCTCATTTACGTTTCGACACCATTTCTTCTACATTACACTTACATTATTTTTGAATCTCCACATTCGCAATACGGTTGTACATGGTTTTACCACACATACACCTCAAAGATCTCATTTCTACAGCATTCAGTCTACTTTTGTTCTTTCTCTGCCAGTTCCATGCCCCACTACCATTGATCAAGGTTGGTATCAGAACTCCACTGTAGACTGTTAACCTAGCTTTCTTTGACATGTTTTTGCTAGCGACTGCAGCATTCAGTCCTACATTAATTAAAGTTCCAGCATTCAGCCTTTTTTCAATATCCCTTGTCAACCTTTCCAGCTCTCGTAAACATATTTTCCAAATAAACAAACTCATTCACATGTTACAAATAGTCATCGTTCACAACTATATTACACTTTAATAATATTTTAACAACTTTAATTAACTTACAAAGGTAATGTGCACTATGTACCATAATGTTTTATAACTTTAAAACTGTAAACACTATCGAATTTTGAGCGGAAATGATTTGGAACACTTTCAAATTCACAATATTTTCGAATAGAATTCTTTAGAATACTTTCAAATCTACAGTATTTCAAATAGAATTTTTTAGAATGCTATCAAATCCACAAAATTTTTAAGTAGATTTCTTTAGAACGCTATCAAATCCACAATATTTTTAAGTAGAATTCTTTAGAACACTTTCAAATTCACAATATATTCAAATTGAATTCTTTAGAACACCTTCAAATTCACAATATTTTGAAATTGAGCTTTCCAATATGGCAGATGGATATAATTTTCTTGAGTGTTGCCATCAGGAAAAAAAATCCGCTTTATGGCTGTTGAGTTTGAGCACTTTTATCCAAAAAGTCTGGGCTATTTCGGCAATAATCAGATCAGAAAAAAGATTATTGGGTTATTTTTCACTTAATCACGAAAATTTGGCACCGTTTCAAAAAATTTCTGAGCTTCGAAAACTTTGTAGGATGGAGAAGGGGCCCTCAATTTTGTTTGATACGCCGGAGATCTGAAAAGAAAAGAAAAAAACTTTGTAAGTTTTTTTAAGCAGGTACCAAACAAAATTTATAAAGGGAACATAGGGGAATTGTTTTTTTTGTCATTATTATCTCCAATCATTATTGGCGCAACTGTCCAGAGCCAGTGGGACTATGGCAGTCTTAATTTGCCATAGGGCATAGTGAGTTTAAGCATGATCCATCTATAAAAATTTAATGTGTATTTCTTGTTAATTTTTATCGCTTTTGTAATGTTTCGGTCCAATGTGAACTGTGTTTGTGAAATAAAATAAATAAATCCAATGTACTTGGAAATGTTTTTACTACTTTCATTTTCCACGACGAATACCAGTCACGCTGTATACAATTTTATAGCTTTACTTTAAAATAAGCGTATAATTCAAATGCGATAAATTGGTTGTACTAGTCTTCGGCATGCCAAGATGCAAGATAAAACTTACATTGCCACGAGGGGTGACTCATTTACCCCACGTGTTTTCTCATTATAATACCATTTATACATTTATTTAGAAATATTTTTGCAAATTCTTCTTAATGCTTACACATTTAATGTATTTCGTGAAAAATTTATAGTAATACATATAAATTTTATAAAAAAAAACCTTTGCATTCATCAATGAACGTAGTCTTAGGCCGGTGGCCGGGGATCTGCTGACTTAACGCTCGTAAGAACATTTACTACCTACTGGCGGTCAGGCGGCCGATTACCTTACACTCTCACACAGATTTGGTAATAGAGCGAGTGAGTGAGATGGCACGCATCACCCACCACTGTACTAGTTGAATGGCGGAAACGTGTAGCTGAGTGTATGGTTCCAGCGCGCAAGAAATATGATTTGTGGCAAGGAGTAATACCGGCAAATAAAAAAATCTGTTGTTATAGTACTTCAGTTTAATTTTTTTATGATAGATTGAGTTGTTATCGATATTGCATGAATACAAAAAAATACCAACACTATGAGGTCTCTATTAAACATAGCAATATAATAGTAGAAGAATGATAAATATAGGATTTTGTACTAAAGGTATAATTTGCGTGACATGCTTCACAAAACTTACACCAACTGCCAGAACTAGGTCTCTATTGCACACTATTGAACTAAATTCTTCTTCTACTTCGATACAGTATAAAACTAGGCGACACAGGAATAATAGCCAGGTGAGGGAGCTAGTAGGTCTATTAACAGGACACTGCCACCTCGCACACACCAACCTGACACATGCAGCCGTTGGGAGAGGAAAGTAAACACTAAAAGCTGGAGGAAATGTTAACAGGATGAAGAGACACAGTCATCAATGGTCCAATGTCCCGTTGCCTTGATGGGAAGAAGGCTCAGATAAATGGCGAGTTAGACATTGTAGGACGCTTAGATGGTTTGGGCATGTAGAGCGAATGAATGAAGAAGGGAGTGTAAGGAGAATATATCACACAAATGTGAATTGAAGAAGAAGCAGGGGACGTCCAAGGAAGACGTGGCACGATCAAGTGAATCAAATACTTGAGTCGCGCCATGTCAGAAGTCGGAATAACAGAAGAGAATGTATGAGACGTTGTATGAAAGTGAATGAAGCAAGAAGTGTATGCTGAGATCGAGTTGTTTGGCGGTCCGTCCTCTCTGCCTACCCCTGCGGAGAAACGGCGTGATGGTTAGTTAGTTAGTTAGACATTGTATTGTTGAAGGAGACGTGGCTAAACACCCAATGACAACTCTGGTGAACTTTATTAAAGGTACTGGGCTACTGTTGAAGGAATAAGATGAAACATGGAAGATAGCACAATAGGCTTAGGCCTAAGTACTTACGGGAGTTATTCAGATCGTCTCCGTTTCAACAATAACAAAATAATCGAAAACAGAGTATTGAAATATCAAACGGAGCCGCGTAGTAAATCTATTCTCTACATATAAAATAGAACAGTTTGTTCTTATTAGTGCCGGGAAGATTTAGAGAGTAATTTTAATGAAATCCAATATGTAAAACTGTTGCTATAACGTTTTAAAATTAGTATGAAAAACATTGAACCCGCCATGTTGTATTGAGGTTAGCCCATAGATATACCACTCTGGTTAGCCACAGATTACATATTCAAAAGAAGAAGGTTTGTTTGGGTAGAATATTTTCAAAATGGAAAACACAAGTAGGTACCTACTTAAGAACTTTATTATTTAGATATATTTTGAAAAAATTTGACATGAAATAAAAATTTCTAATGAATGTTTACTTATTTAGAGATAGTTACAGTCGTCACAAGGCATTACTTTCGCTGAAAAATCAATTATGGCACCCAAACGACAAGCATGAATTCACAACTTCATAACTTTATTAAAAAAAAATAATAATAATCCCGAGAAAGACCAGGTACACATCAGATAGTATATTGATAAATACAAAGAAAACAATTGTAAGACATTTCTGAATTCTTTGAAAGTATTTGAATGTTTGCAACTAAATCAAAGTTAATCTTTATGACAATACCGTAAAAATTTTGTAAATTAGAGTTGCGGTATGTTCAAAGAATTGTAAAAGCAAGCAAGTAAAATAAACACATAGAAATATTCATTATCAAAGCTGACATCGTCTTGAAATCAACACCTTGATGAAATCATTAAATAAATGATGATTTAATTGCACATTCAACACATACATAACCAACTATCAGTCACACTCACTAACCAATAGGATGCATGATCTGGGCAACAAGTTTGGAGGTATTATTGATATATATTGCTGACTCCATTTATACAGTAAAGCGTCATCTATACCAGCTCTTTGATGAATCCTACAATAAGGAACTGCAGTGAAAAATATTATGACTTTCAAAATAAATATTCATATATAGATCAGTAAACAACGATTCTGAATATATATACGTAGAATTTATAAATCGTTATCTAATAAATAATTATCTCATCAAAAAACCTTGTTATGTTGGTACCATTGTATTTGGAACATCTGACGTCACGTGTGTATTCTGTTTTTGGATTAGTATGGATATTTTTATTTTTCGTTTTTGTTTTGTATTTTAAATATTTTTTTTTTTAGCTTTGGTGAAATTTAAACTTAATTCGGGTGACTTTAAGTTCTATAATTGTTGTTCAATATAACAAAAAAAAACTATTATTAGTAACAGAAATTAGAGTATTCACGAGAAAACCAATTATCAATACGGATATAATGATAATGTTAATGATCAATACTATTATTAGTCTTTGAGTTAAAGTTTCTAAAAAGGTACATAATGTTATTACATATGTTTAGTTATGGTTTACTATGAATAGAATATAAAATTAAGTACGGTAAAGCTCATCCTTGTTTTGATATTTAACATTCTAACCCAAAAACCGATCGACCATAGATTTGGAGCATTTTGGCGGAATTGCGGTAAATTGAAACTTTGAAAGTTATTTTAACTATGAAAACTAACTTTAGAAAAAAAAAACGAAACATACTGATATTTAAGTTTGAATATCATTATTGATAAAAATAAAACAAAAAAATTGGACTGGAGTTCCGTATTGATAATTGTAGCGTTAATGATTTGTGTTATAATATTGTTTTATTTTTCTATTTTATACTACTGTTAAGCGTTTTAAAAAATTGTTTGTTACTTTATGGTTTAAAATCCCTATGTACTTATAATTTTCGATAGCTCATTATATTGTGCCCATCTGGCTCCTCTTCTTTTTAACATATTTATTAACGATATTGCCGGTGCATTTTCTTACTCGCGCTTTTCGCTTCTTTGCAAATGACAATAAGATCCTTAAAATAATAAACTCTTACTATGACTGTATTCTTCTCCAACTTGACATTGACCGATTTAATAATTGGTGTAAAACTGCCTAGAACTAAATATTGATAAATGTAAAATTACGTCATTTTATAGAGCAAATAAACCAATCCTGTTCAATTACAAATTAAATAGTGTCTCCCTATCTACCGTCACATCTATTAAGGACCTTGGTGTCCCCTTAGACTGAAAGCTTTCTTTTCGTGACCACATCAATAATGTCACTAATAAATCACTAAAACTTCTTGGCTTCATCAATAGAATTGCCTGTAACTTTAAGAATATAAATACCATAAAAATCTACTGCTCACTAGTTCGTCCTCATCTTGAATATGCCAGTGTCATTTGGTCTCCTTTCTATGCTGTTCATATTCATCATATTGAATCTGTACAAAATCGCTTCTTAGGTGGAATTGCATGGAGATTAGGGAGAGAAAGAGGCGATTACTCCTATGTTGAAATTGAACAAACCATAAGCATTTCTACATTAGAAAAGAGTAGGAAAGACTTTGACCTTATTTGCATTATTGACTCGCCTTCTTTATTGCAACTCATTCAGTTCAACATTCCTTGCCGCAGTAGACTCAGAAACAATGAATTGCTTTTCCACAATAAACACTCTACTAATTATGAGTACCATTCTCCACTGTCCGGGATGTCGAGATTTGTTAACTCAAGCCAGGGCCTTGAAATTTTTGGAACCAGTGTTAATGACTTTTGTAGGGCTTTACGAAATTAGAACGCTAAGATTATCATTTAGAATGTCTAAAATCTTGAACTCTACTAAAACCATGTTCAGGCTTTGACTTGAATATTCTCTCAAATGTATATGTTGTGTCCCCTTTTTGTCATTGCTTCATTCTAGTATTATGTATGTGCTGTTCTTTTTCTGTAGCTCTTGTTTATTCCATTTCGTGTTATGTATATTGTGCGATTGGACATTGGTCCGTAAATAAATAAATAAATATTCTGTTCTAAAAATCAATGCAAAAGCCCAGATAGGGGGTATTATCAAATAAATAAATACTCAAAGGTTCATCGTTCAGTTTGCAAAACATACTAGCATATATTTTTAAACACAACTCTATTTGGCAACGTCCAAACTGCTCGCGAAACTAGATTCAAAGGGCATAATCTCTTACTTATTCCTTTCGCTAAAACAACATTTTAGATACTTTGTTACAAATCTAAATAATCCACTTCCACTGGCCATTAGATAGAACACAAATTACACTAAATATAAATTGGACGCCAAGATTTGGATCATCAGCCAAGACAGATCAAACATCAACAATGTTGTATTGCATGTCCAATGACGATATTATTATACATATACTTTATAAACATTCACATACCATCAAGACCAACCCGACAAACCGTTTTTTTTTTATTTGTCCGCATGCAGGACCCTGGACCAATCTTAGGATAAATTATTCAGTTCCCCGTATTTGTGCGCAATATAAAACACAATTTCACAATATCGACATTCTTCACAATACAATTACAAAATATCGAACAGAAGTAATACGTATGACCACAAATTGATGCACGAGTATAAAATTAATCGAGAGCATCTCCTGTCCCGATCCTATCTTCCTCTCCCTCCTTATTTTGTTTTTTCTGATAAAACATCTGTACTTAACCACTGGTAGCATAAGAAACTTTGTTGGTTTACCTTTTGTTAAACTTCCTTTCATATAAATCTGTATTAAAAGCCGTTTGTTTCTTACAAATAAATAAATTATTGTAAACTGTCTCTTGTTCTTTTCATGAATAAAATATTTATCGCATGCAATTCATCATTTTCTTCTGTGTTCATGCATTTATTTCTTTGGATTGCCGAAAGCTGCAATTCAACCTAACCTAACCAAAAAAATAGTATGATAATTGAAAATATGATAACACACAATAATGACATTGATTTTCAGTAAGATATGTGCAAATAAACATTTGGTTCGTGTTTAACCCGACATTAGTGTGACAAACCACATTGAAATGTTTTTACAAAAATCTCCAGGACAAATTGAAGGTTTTTTTTGCAATTCCCTGTACCTTTCACTGACATGAAAGTTTTTGTTAGCGGTGTCCGACAAACTAGTGAGTAGGCTATCGCGACCGGATGGGGTGTCTCACACCCCACCTCACCACTCGCGTAACAGATCAAAAGATTGGAAGGTGAGCGGTTTATCATATTTGGAGTATGTCAGAAATGTGCGAATTCAACCGCTCTATATGTCCAAACCATCCAAGCGTCCCTTTTTTAATCTTATCCATTACTCTCACATCGACCATGCATTCTATCCGGATCTCTACATTTTGAACATGGTCCCACAAGTTTTTACTACACATACACTTCAGGGATCTCATTTCTACAGCATTCAGTCGACTTTCGTCCTAACTCTGCCAGTTCTATGCCTCACTGCCATACATCAAGATTAGTACAGAACTCCATTGTGGCATGCCAGCTTTGCTACTTTAAACAATTTTTTTAATTAGCGCCAACTGCGTTCTGTCGTCCATTAATGAAGTTCCCTGCATTTTACCCTTCTTCCAATATCCTTATCAGTCTTTCCATCTCTCGTAAATACACAAAATCATCCACTTGCTGAAAGTATTCACCATTCACAACTATTGCACACTGTTTCTGTACTCTCTCTTTCAAACACCATGACCATACTGTTCCAAAAAAACAAAAATGTTTTTTTTAGGTTCAGCCAAAAATGATTCATAATTGTACTAAACCACAACAAAAGAATGTAATAAACAATAATATTTTTAAATATAACTAACTACCTAAATAATAATATTTACGAAAAGTTACCAAATTTCCCTTTTAATTAGAAATAAGCAATGGGGTTTTTGGAACCCCACCTCTCCAACGGCGTAAAATTTTTTCACGTCACTGTCGGGTTAAAAATTGAGTAATCAACGAAATACAAAAACCAACATCTGAAGCTAAATGATTTGATGAAATGCAATAACGAAGCTAATCGAGGTTGAGTCATAATTCGTCTAACCAAATTGGTTAGTGATGAGTTCACAAAAATACCTTTGTAGAGAGGTATACGTCAGATTACTTCAAAAGAGATACAAAAACACTATGAAAAACATAGATAAAATACCTTTAAATGAATAATCATGTGTGAGAGGAACACGATAAAGAATTAACGTACCTTTTAGTAGATAAATCCTTAGATTAGATGAGTAAATTCAGTATTATTTTCACTATTATTAAACTGTAACCGTTACTCTACATTGGCACGATGATGGTATACATTTTTATTTATAAAACAACAATCAAAATTATCCGAATTGGTTACTTTGATTTACGTCATTGGACTAGGAATTTAGCAATGTTTATTATGTTTACTCCAACTACACATTAGCACAGATGATAATAACACAGATTTAAACCGATAAAGTCATTTATATAGCTTCGAGTGTTTTATTTACATGTGACAGATGGACAAACGAGTCGACAAAGCATTATTGCAGTTGTCGTTTATTTTGTTGATTATCGAATAAACACAGATTATTTTATCACATTCCCGTCCGTCATGGCAGTGGATATCGCCGGGGCTGAGTATTCTTGTTGAATCTTGTACATTTTATAGATAATTGTTGATTTTTGCGACACACATCGGATAAATCACCGACATTACGCGGCACGGGACGCACTTTCAGCGGTGGCACTTTGGCAGGTCAAAAAATAGAATCTCCCCAGCAGAGTCATCAAGAATCCCCAGAAATGCGAAAAACTCCCTAGATTTTAGGCACTCGCGTCATAATATTCATGATCAATAACATGCTGATAATAATTATGTTCCTGTAGGTTGCACAATAAGTTAGAGTTGACTGGAACAAAACAAAGCGAAAAGTTACCGAGAAAAAGTATTTTGTCACTTTTGTTTTGCGTGATTTTGACTGCGATAAGCAAATTATAATAAGTACATTTAATAAAAGGTCCAAATAAATACTCTAACAAAATATTCGGTTTTTGTAAACAAGCCAACCTTTTAACTTAATTGCTGTTTTACTTAAATTGGCGGCACGCCTCTAATATTGGTTTCTTCCCGTTGGGTATTAGGGCATCTCTCTGTATAACTTGCTCTGTGGTATACGATGATCGATTTGAATATTCGAGTGTTTGAACTTTCGAAAAGCTTTTGTGTGATATAATCATTAATAAATAAAATAAAAAAAAAAACAGAAAAAACCGACATCAAGATTATTTATTTCTCTAAAATTTCCTTTTTTGAAGTCAATTAGCGCAAATCAGAATTTTATTAAAAAGGGTTTTGTTTAACTCATGAGATCCTCGCCGATACCTAAATTTCATTGGTAGGATTTTTTTTTAATTCCCTTTCTCTCTGTTTCTCCCTAGATCTAGGGATAATTCCCTGGACACGGCAATGCTGCCGACACCTAAATCAAATACTATGAACCACAACCAGAAACTCTCTCAACTTCCATACATTAAAACTGAGAACATTTCATCTAGCGATATGCACTAACTAAAACTACACACCTCTGAAAAAAGCATGAAATGTTCCGAGATTCTTAAAAATTTACTGACAATAACTATGCTTCTACTTTTTGCCGCTAGGTTCGCACAACTTTTTGTATCACTTTTAGATGAAAGTTTATTATATTTTCCTCTATAGAAAATTCACATGACAACTGAGGTATGGCGATCTATGATTGGCTGATTTATTTCTACCCTTATTTCTAGACCAATCAGAGCGCTTCTCGCTGAACGCACAGTTTTTTCAGGCGAAATTATTTCAAGAAGAAATTTTCCTTCTTTCAGGAATGCTTCATATTTATGGGCGTTGGTATATGGTCCTGCCGTTGAGAGCTCAATTCTAACCTCTCTTTCTTTTACAAGCGTAGTTTATGTGAAAGAGGGAAAGGTTATAACAGATTTTTAGCGGTATGCTTGTATTTACGTAGTTTGCAGTAGAACAAAGAGAAAAATGGTGGAAAACTCAAAATATAGGCCAGTCAGCGACCTCTACATAAATTATTTCGCATAAAATGGCTACAGATCAATTATTATTACTTTAGTATCGAGAGAAATGCAACATTAATACTTGAAAATCGATGAATAATAAAACATTAAAAGGTTTTATTGCTATATGGGCTTGGATCAGGGACCTTGGATATTTTTGAAGATTGCTGGCTTGGGTCTAAAAGGTCAAAAGTTCATTTTCCAGTTTAATGGCAACAATGTCGTGATGTTTTTTCTTCTACTTTTTTTAGAAACAAAATTTGAAGTAAATCAAATTGAATAACGTTATTATTAAGTTCTGCAAATCATTCTAGTTTTTAATCATCGTTACAGCTGTTTCGGTGTTCGGGTTATAATTCCTTAAATTAATGTGTTGTGGTACAAAACACATTAAATTTATTGGCCTAAAAAATTTCACGTCATTATAAAACAATTAAGAAAACACTTTATATGGGAAAACAGCTTATATATGTACGTAAGTACCTCACAGAATTTTTGATTATCACAATTATTTTCCAAGTAACTCGGTTTTAACGGAAATAAATAATTTTAAACGCCGTTCAAATTACAATTGGGTTAGAGTAAATAAAATCATATGTAAGTAAGACGTCGCAATGCGACCTAACCAGAGTTTAAAAATGGCTTTGAACGCCGAAACAGCTGTCACAATAATAAAAAAACTAAAATACTTGCAGAACTCAAAAATAATATTATTAAATTTGGTTTCTTCAATTTTTTTTTCATAAATTAAATGGAGTTCTACCAATTAAACGCAACAATAATTAATAATGTGTTGGTCCTCTATGATTTACTTGGGTGAGCGATTAAGGTCCTCGGATACAAATCGGGAAGTCGCGAGTTTGAATCCCGGAAACTTCACACAGGACGCTCTGAGGGAAATAATTTCGCCTAAGTCCTATATAATCTTTGGAGATGCTGTGTGGAGGGTCTTTTAGTATAACGTGTCAAAAGCAGGAAGTAAGTATAGTATGCTAAATGACGCACATGCTATATTCACATGTTGTCTGTATTCTACACAAAAAAATATACATGTGTGCGCGATGCGCATTCAAGGGACGACTCGTTTGTGTTCGTGTCGAAAAATAGAGTGAAAAAAAAAACAAATCACAAATGTAGCAATCAGTGCCATCTGTTTTACCTCAATTAATTAGTACACTTTTACAAACGAAATAATTATAATATTATGTTGGTTTTCTTTCATGCAATTGAGCGTTCGAAAAAGAAAAGAAATTTTATGTATTCAGTAATTGGTTTGTAATTTATGTGCATAAATGAAGGAGTTATTAAATATTTGATGTGACAGGTAATCCCAACCAAAATCGGCTAAAGCTGGCAGCTTAGCCATTCTTACCGACAACTTACCACGTCTGTGTTTCCTACTGTTCACCCCAATAAGGAACTTGAGTGAAAAATATAATGGCTTTAAAAATATATTTTCACATAGATCAGCAAACGCCGATTCTGAATATATAACTTTTATTATGTATACGTAGAATTTATAAATCATTATTTTAAAGTGAAAAAAAAATCATCCCATCTAAACACCTTCTTATGTTGGTACCATTGCATTTGGAACATCTGACGTCACATGCGCATTCTGTTTTTGGATTAGTATGGACATTTTTATTTGTAGATTTTGTTTTGTATTTTAAACGTGTGTTTTTTTTAGTTTTTGAGAAAATAAAATTTAATTTGGGTGACTTTAAGCTCTATAATTGTTTAATTTATTTTTTATAAATTATTGAAGTTTGTAAACCTCATTGCAATATTTAATCATTGAAGAAGATAATATTAACACATCCCAATTTGCAATCCCATTTGCAATCATCATAAGGATAGCAGCCAATAATATGGGATTTATAAAAATGGCGGATAATATTAACAAATCTTGAACTTGAAGTACGATATCGGTGTAAGTGGCGTAAATTGAACTGGTCTCATTAGGTAAGTTGGTTAAGCGGTTACCCCGGATAGGTAGAGGTCCTGGGTTCGAGTCCCAGATGCGACTGAAATCTTTTTAATTTCTGTTGTTTTTTTCGGTTTCGTGGTTCATTTTGGGATGTGTTAATAATCTATAATTGTTGGTTAAGATAAAAAAAAAACAATTTTTTATGAAAGAAAGTAGATTATTCACCAGCAAACCAATTATAATTACGAATATTATGACAATGTTAATGCTAAAGTTCGGTCTAAATTTACAGTTAAGGTTACAAAAAGGTGGCGCAAAACTACCGTTATGGTTTGGAAAGAAATGGCATAATCAAGCCGTTGTTGGTAGTCTATCGGCTTCAATTCTTGCACAAGCTGAACCTTATACGGGAACATGTGCAATGTGGCCAAAATCCTCTGAACGGACCTCCGCGATAGCCCCAGTTGTGCCGAATGTCTTCTTGTTGATATTTCTGGACTGTCCTGCACACTATCCACAACACGTTGGATATTTTCTTCCGTGTGGACCGTACGTGGTCTTCCGGTACATGGAAGGTGTCTTACTGTACTATGTTGTCGAAAATTTGCAACCAGGCGGTTTATTGTTGGTGCTGAAGGTCCAGTACGCACATTAAAAAACGACGATAAGCACGCTGCGTCAAAACAATTGACCGTTGATTTTCAAAATAAAATTCAACAATTGTTGATCGCTGTTCTGTTGTGTAGTGTTCCATTTCAAATTCCCCAAGTTTTCTTCACAAAATTCTGAAATAAAAAAATAAAAATATAAATAAATTAAAAAAGTTATTAAACATTCAAACCATAACGGTAGTTTTACGCCACCCTGTATATATAAAAATCAATGTAAGTTTGTTTGTTTGTCCTCGATGTTCTTATTTTTGCAGGAGATCAAAGTAGGAACTAGTGAACAAACATTTTTTTTTTAAATCGTTGTTTCTTAAGATTGTTTGAAACAACAACATCTAACTATATAGTTAATAAAAAGCTCCACAACCCATGAGGGAAATTACGCTGTCAAAAAAACAATACAAAATTGATATCTCATCTCGGCTGACTGACATTGGCACAGTGTAAATATCTGGAAAATTATAATTGCTACCCACATTGTCAAACCTGCTCTAACCATCGTACCACGCAGAGTTTGATACACGAGTATGCTCGAATCTATCAAACTTCCAGGGGTTCATAACAATTAAACGCGAAGGTTATTTGGGCCTCACACGAACTAATTTACATTTGGTGCACCGAAAGAGTTCACAAGAAATTGTTAGATTTTTATTTTTGCGTCTCTACGCCCGATTCCCTGAGCTATGCCCATCTATCTATATTTTGGGTATGACCAATTACCACTCCATAGAGACACGTAGAGGTATTGATCTACTAAAAAAAATCTTTTACTTGCCTGTAACATTCTGGCTCAAATCGATTTCTTTGTACCAGAATCTCACTCTCGAGGACATCAACTTATTTGAAAACTCACCCGCAGGGAGAGCAACGTATTCCTAAATACGGTGGATCAAAATATTGATAACGCATTTGCAGGGTTTTTGGTATACACTGCATGAACGGTATAATTATAATGAATTAAATTAAGCATGTATAATTTTATAAATATTTTAATAAGTTGATTAAAGTAGACGAAAAAATAAATTAGGGGAAGATGACATAGGGTTTTGCTTGATTCAAAATTAATGCCTAAATTTCTTATTTATTAAGAAAAAACACATTGGGTTGGAAATGATACTATTTATAAACATTTTAACATACTAGTAATACTAAAGTTTTTCTTAAATGTTTAAATGTTGGAAAAAAAAACAATTAAATACATGCTACCAAAAACCGTTCTACCCCACCGGGTGTACAAAATGACATACAACATACTCTTCATCAGAATGGAAATAAAAATGATTAGTTTGCAATAAAAAATAAACAAGTAGGCACGCAAATGCTTTTAAAATATAACCATTTAAAATCAACACAAAATTAAATGTTGTAAAACAAAAAAATATAAAAAAAAAAATAATAATAATGAACATACTTCTGTTTATGTTATTTTTCCCTGCCATCTTGTATATTATTTTGCCCTACTTCGGGAAATGTTAAAATGCATATTTTACATCAAGATTATGAAAACTTAATGTCCCCGGATTTAGAGCAAATATGTTAAAGTGGTTAAGTATCTACTCGTACTTAACCAAATAGAACATTGTTAAAATAAGATCTTATTTATTTTAATCTAAACCATTTTCACCACTATCGGCGTACCGCAAGGTAGCCATCTTGTCCCGGTTTAATTTCCTGATTTTATAATCAATATGGTCAACTGCTTTAAAGGTGTCAAAGTATTGTTATTTGGTGACGATATTAAATTACACAGCGAAATAACCGCTCAAACCATTGTCAAATTGTCTAATATAGGCATGCTAAATAACTGGTACTCAAAAAACTATATTTAAATAAATTATATTTTTGTAAAACTTTGACCATTTCCAGAAAAAAACGACTCCATTTTTTTAAATGATTTTTATTGGAAAGAGTTATGAAAGTGAGAGATTCCTGGCATAATAATGGACGAAAATCTAAATTTCATGGTCCACAGTCATGGAATTATGAATAAGGGTATGAAAGCGTTAGGATTATATTAAGAACAATTAAAAACATTGATTCGGTACAAATCATAAAATTGTTGTACATATCCCTAGATAGAAGCCTAATAGAACAAAAGTGTTGTCGCCCATCTAAAAAACTCAAATTCAAAATGCAGAAAGAATCAAAAGAAAAATTCTGTTTCATAAATTTAAAACTTAATGTACCTTTAGAACACATAAGTTATTACACTCGTCAATTTCATAATTAATGAATCTTTAAAATCTTCCAGCTTTAGGAAATAGGCGAAAAATAAACGACATAACCTTTTTAGTAAGATTATTATACGTCAAGTTCGATTGTTCTGAACTTCTGCAATTCAGTGTACACTTTCCTACAGGGCCGCCGCGTCTATAGGTGAAATGTGTGCGAGGCACGCAGGCGGCCGAGCATTGGGGCCCATCGAAATGAACGCCAACTAAATGATAAAATAATGTAATCTGAAAGAAATCGACTTCAAGGGGGTATCTTATTTTAAAAAGTAGCCTGTGATATCTGCACATGTTCTCATTGTTTATTGTACGGGACAAGATCTGTAAACTCTTGCCGCACGTTTTTAGAAGAAGAAGATCAGGCTGGCCACTTCGACGCTTCAGAGCAGGGTAGGAAGGAAGGGGGAGATGCCTTGAAAAGGGCAAACGATTTCTTGCAAGGAGGTGGTGAGGGCGAAGAGAAAGTCACGGTCGGTTTTCAGGCCGGGTGAAGATGCAGGCGAAGTAGGTAGAAGGCGTGTTGAATCCGTGAGAATACTCTGAATTTTAGAAATGTACTCGTCGTTCAAGTACTTCGGTGCGATACCGTGCGGCGAATCGGGCAGTTTGAACTCGTGAATATTTCGCGAGCTGCCGTAGACTCTGTCAATCTTGGATCGACTTGATCAAAAAATTAGGATATAAATCACGACCTTCTGCTTGAATTGAGCCTATTGCAATCTTCACCTATTTTTTATTAAGGAAGCCAAAATTATTACAAAGTATGCCATGGGGGTCAAAGTAGGACAGGTGATACTTTGCCGTCAAATAACAAAAAAATGCATTGTACATACATAAATTAAGTAAGTTTACTCGATTCCGCGGGTGCTAATGAACAGATCAGAAAAGATCGTTTATTTAGATCAGTCACCGCGGCCGCAGGAATCGCTTACAAAGACAGACAATTTTGGTAGAACAATAATTTTGATAAGTTTTTTGTGGATCGGAGGAGCTCGACCAATGAGAGCCCGCTCTGTTTTCGGGACCGTCGCCGGGAGCGACCGTAGGGGTGGCGGGGGTCGGAGAAATGTCCCGTTAGCACCCAGTAGCGTCTCGGGACGAAAACGAGGTTCAGAGGCGTAGGAAAAAGAAAACGATAACGTGCACTCTTATCATCACTTCTTCTAAAACCCCCGGAACTACGCTTGTCGAAAGCCAATATGTACTGAAATGGGGCGTTTGCACAAATCCTCATTTTGTGCAAACATAACAAGATAGGGATGCGTATCTAGTCGCTTCTATCAGGTTAAAATTAAAGTCGGGCGTTGCACAATTAATTATTTGTGCAGACATAACAAACAAGACAGAGACGCGTATCTAGTCGCCTCTCTCTCTCTCTCTCGTTTGTGGTCAGGTCGTCTGTGTGAGCCTGACCAGTACTACATGCCAGCTCGATCGAGAAACGTATCGAGTCGTCTCTCGTTCGAAGCTGCACGAACTCAGTAGTTGATTTCGTATCTAGTCGTACCACCTACTGAGTTATGTACTGGTTGATGTTATGCAAACGGAGGGTATTACAAACTTTGATAGTCACGTCTGGTATATTTATTTTAATCTTTTTATCTGTGCTTCCTTATATTATTTTACACTTGTCGGCCTATCTCTTCTTGATGTTTGGAACAGATAGTAAGAGAATCTCTTCTTGATGAGATATTATTCGCTTGATGATAATCAAATTCCTGATGGAAAATGAGCTCAGGGTAACAAACGTTGAACGATTTCCATTTTTTTCCCTTGATTTTTTTAATGTAATAGTATTAAAAGTCAATAACCTTTTCACTTTGCTGATAAAACATTTTCAAACCGGTCAAAAAGGGGTCAAAAGTTTTTTTTTGTAGAAATGGGTCTTGACGGCGGCCTTCGTGTCAGCTTCATCTGTGGCAATTCAATTCAATTTTTCAATTTTTCCCATTGGCATGTTTTTTTTTATTGTAAAAATAAATAAAAATGTCGTGGAAAGGGTGATCTTGATAGTAGACCCAAAGTGACCGTTGTAGCAAATATACCATCGATAACATAATTAAAAAAAAAGAATTGACAGAAAAAAAACAGTGAAAATACCCCGTCAAAGGTTTCCACTTCTTTAAAATGCAAACCTCAAAATATATAAATCTTTCTTAATAAAAAAATACATGATATAACCGGCATCTTTGGTTTTCGCACGCAGGCGGCGGCACCCCTCGCGGCGGTCCTGAATACCTAAACGAACTACTAGAAAAACTTGAACACTTTACATATATATCCCATCCCAACTACAGTTTACATTCCCCAATACAACGTTTACACAGTCCTGGTAACAAATATTTAAACGATTTGGACGTATTTGACAATAATTTGAACTTACCAAACGAAAAAATAAACTAGCATTTCTACGTATATTATAAACCATTGTTAATTACAGTTTATTGTTTATTTATTAACGTTGATTTGATAGATATTGACTGAACACCCATTTTTATTATTTATATTTTCCGTATTTTGTTAATTTTTATTTTTTTATTTTCTCATGGTGCACTTTTTCAAAAAGATGTATTATTATGTAAAAGATGTACGAGTATTATTATGTAAAATATGTGTTATTACGTAAAAGATGTATTATTATATAAAAGATGTATTATTATATAAAATATATATTATTATTTAAAAGATGTATTATTACGCGAAAGATGTATTATTATATAAAACATGTATTATTATTTAAAAGATGTATTATTACGGAAAGATGTATTATTATGTAAAAAAAATGTATTATTATGTAAAATATGTATATATGTAAAAGATGTATTATTATGTGAAAGATGTATTATTATATAAAACATCTATTATTATTTAAAAGATGTATTATTACGTGAAAGATGTATTATTATGTAAAAAAATGTATTATTATGTAAAATATGTATATATGTAAAAGATGTATTATTATGTGAAAGATGTATTATTATGTAAAAGATGTATTATTATGTGAAAGATGTATTATTATGTAAAAGATGTATTATTATGTGAAAGATGTATTATTATGTAAAATCCAGTGGAGGTTTTCTCTAAAGTGCTTCTGTACAGTGAACTCCCAAAAAAGATTAGATACTAAAACAAACTTCTATTATAATTTGTCCGCACTTTTAGCGCGCTATTCAAATTCCGTGCAAAAAACTCAAACCGTCCATTCTAATAGAAGCGAGATAATACGAGCGAGTACAAAATAAATCCCATACGTGCATTATAAATTCAGCACCTATAGGACCTTCTGATACAAGAAATAGTTCATATAGAACTTTTATTCGTGGCGCTTCAGTGAAATCCGTGGAAGTGAGCAAGAATCAGTAGATTTTTTTCTCTGATTATCGCGTTTTAAGTTGTTATTAAATTAAGTTAATTACGGAAAAAAGTTATATTTAAAAAAAGGTTCAATTTCTTGCGTAAATTATGATTTTCTTATTTATGACAATTTTTTATAACCTACGATATTATACTCATTAGCCACAGACGTTTAAATGAATCGCCAAATTGTATCTTGTCGCTAGGTCGAATGATGAAAATTCCTTCATAGTGATATAAGGGAATTTTTTTCTTCCTTTTTTAATCTCTGATTCAATCCCGATGAGAGATTTCACGAACCGCCACTAGTAAAAGCCGTCAGAACATTAAAAAAAAAAATGATTACAACAAAATGTCGTCCATTTTCATCACTTTTCGATTGATCTCCGTTATGGCTTATTCCTCACGATGGTAGTAATACTGTGACTTTTTTGTCGCGTTAGAACTTATATTTACTGTTGTATTTTTATAAATTTGATATAAACAAATTTAAATAAGATAAAAAAGAAGAAAACAGTCAACAATTACACAGTTATGGCAAGCGTACCAGTTCCAATAGAAATTTAAGAGAAATAATTTAACAGATGTATTTAACGGTCGCCAAATTTGAAAACAGCCGATAAAAAGATTTTTTTTTGTTCTCCTGGCTGGAAACTGAATCGCGAAGAGGATCCAATAAAGTCTTCTCAGTACTTGCATTTTTTTATGTTTTGAAGGACAGATACAAGGATAGATACAAGGAATAATTAAAATTATGAATTTAAAATACTCTTTATCCAATGCCAAGTCTATAAATTATAACAATGATTCAAAATATTTTTAGATAATGTTAAAAAAAAGGTTAGTTGTACAATGGAATGGACACTGAAATGTACAATGTAATTAGACCTGTCAGTGGCTGAGTTGGCATCGCGTTTGGGTCTCACCCAGGCGTCGTGAGTTCAATTCCTCGACTGGCTAAGTCCTCCATTACGACACAAGCAACATCTTCCGCTTACTGTGATGGTAGTAGGAGATTTTCAAATATTGTCAGGTTATTCGTAACCAGGGAATATTTATCTTTCTTTAAAAAAAAATGGTCTTAAGCCAAAGGTTTCTACTGAAGATATGCGGATTGAATCCATTGCTAGATAAGTCAAACAAAATTTTCCCACTGTTAGGATGACATAAAACTCACCTTTTCAGACAATCATATCCATAAATTTAAAAAATGCATACGTAAATTTCTTAGCTAGGCTACCCGGTTAGTGCTTACCTAAAGTCACTTATAGAATAAGTAAAAAAAAAATTCACGCATCGGTGTGCAAATGCGCAGACAGCCCGCAACACTGTAAATAATTAAATGTGTAAAAAAAAATGTTTATCGAAAACATCTTACACTTTTTAAGGTCATTTTATAAATATTCTCCAGAACTAAAAAATATAAATATTTCAAATAAATACCAACTCTTCTTGTGCCACCAATCTTCTAATAAAAGTCACATCATCTCCAAGCTAAAATTTTCATTAAAACTGTGTTCATGTAAAGCGACCTGCCAGCTGCAGGTAAGTATGTTTTCTGTATCTGTCTGTACATAATTAGAGAGAGAATAGGAAGTAATATTTGTACAGCGCCCTTGATGTGATTTTTCACAAAAACGGCGCTATACAAATCATTAAATAATAATTATTATTATTACAGCAAGAGGAAGTGAATATTTTTTCAGGTTTTTCGTAGCATGCGAAAGATTGCTTTTAAAAAATAAACGAATGAATAAATAAATACATTATTTGATATCCATTTATGATTTCGGTACCTAACCAGAGGTACACCCAAAAAAGCGTGGAAAATTCCTAGAATTCGCTTTTCCAAAAATGTTCATCTCACTGGCAACCCTGTATTCTTCCCATACCTGAATCTGCTCCCGGAAAGTAACGATTATTTGGTACAGGCGCCTAGTTCCGCAGAATCCCGCCAGGCGTCTCGCGGTACGTTCGTCTCTTCTCTGCGAGATTCATCTCTCGTACATCTCGCTAAAATCAGACTATTAACAATACCCGTATAATCAAAAATAAATGTGGATGATTCTAAATTGCCGGCGCTTTGATTGAACCGATGTTAAGCGCTGTAAACAGTGTGGAAAATGCAGACATATCTTGTGTAATTTGGACTAAATACTGTGAGATTTGGACTATTTCCTCGGACTGTGCGATGGAAAAATGATGTTTTCACTATTGTATCTTCGTTGAAAATCTAAGTTAAGATCTTGTGAAAAGTGTATTTGTGTGTTTGAAGCGTCCAGCAAGTCACCAAGCTCGTTGCAAGTGTAGAATTGTGCGTGTTTTCATTGCAGGGAGTGTTTTTCCATTTTCCAATGGTGGATTTTCGGATTTTTAAAGGGCTGGTTTCACGTACCTAAAATGGCGATAAAGGTCAGAGATTTCGTCTGCGTTTCGTGCTCGGTGTTGTGAACGTTGTGTAATTAATAGTAAGCTGTGAAAATTAAACATATTCCGCATCTAAAAGGAATGCTGCTGCAACAAAACAAAATTTCAATTCTGACGCGCAGATCTTGGATTTTTTAACAAGTTTGTTTTTTCGGTGTGTCGGAAAATTTTGTGGAAAACCATTTGGTTTAAGTTTAAAACTATTTGTATTAATCTGCATCTTGGTAAGTGGTGATTAAAAATAGTTTAATGATTGAATTGTAATTAGTGTTTTTATTGATTGTGTCGTGAGTTGAATGTTCGATTATGAAATCGGGAGGGTTGCAATTCGTTGATGGTCTCTGTGCTTGGGTTAACATGGTATGGGACTTTGAAGATGTTTAGAAAAATCAAAATATGGATTCCTCGTTGGTCGATAACAACGACGTATGACACCCTGTTCGCTGTAACCATATAAATGGCGAATATCAAAAAGGGGTTTGTTTGTTATTTTTTGATTTATGTGGTGACTCTGTGCCCGCTCCACGCCGGGGCGGGCAGAGAGGAGAAAGAGGAAAACGATGAATTGAATAAAGACTACGAGGATGTTATACAATTTGAGGAAGAGATCGCGAAAAGAGGTCTCGACGATGAACGCTCGAAAGGAGACCGAGAACACTACGAAGGGGACGCTTCTTCAAATTCCATGTTTGAGGAAGGTCTGGATAACTATCAAATAACAACAAGAAAAAGTGACTACATAGACCAACCGCTCTCTCCAATCAAAAACATCAACGACCCTCTTCAAAACGTCCAGTTTCCAATCAACGAAGGTCATCTCGAAGACTCAAGTCTAACTGTCTTCGACAAGCGAAGACATTTCGAAGTCTCCGACATGACTTCAAACGATAAAGAAACGGACTTAGAAGAAGCCCAATACTCGCAAAGCACAGAAAGCTTAATCCAAAAGCTGAGAAAGTATAAAATAGACGGATCAAAACCATCAAACCCAAAAAGAAACTTAGAAAAAACAAATTTAGACACCATAAAAGAAAAAGTCGCGTTTAAACGTAAAGACTTCTCATCTGATAGAGCCTCGCTGAGAGAAAGTAACCAAAGAAACGCTTCGGCAAGCTCAAATGCTTTCAGCAGAAAAGACTCTTTTGATTCTTTAAAACCTGTTGGAAGACGTCCAATCAGCTCTTTGAGAGAACTGGCAACAAGAAGACAACTGGACAAGATAAATAAAAATATACAGAACGATCATGACGCCTTTTTACCGAACTTGGAAGAAACAGCGACGGTAAATAAAGGAGAATTCGTTAATTCATACGATAGTGGACAACACGATCAGTCCCATATAAATTACTCTGATAAAATCAGGCAACTGAACCGGAGATTAAGCGATCCATTTTACGCCAAGACTCTGAATTCCATGGGAGTTGCTTCAGCGAGCGAAGTCCTGGGGATCTCGTGCGATTTTGAGAAGCCTTGCGCTTGGCATTGGAACATGACCGCAGACGGCGGAGGATTTGAGATCACGAGTCCCGCGGATATCCTGAATCAAAATAGCAGCAAGAACTTCCTGCTGAGGGGTCCTGACACGGACGCTGACTTCAGTGAGAATGGTAAGACATTTATTAATACTTAAATCCAAAAATTTCCGTGTAACGATTAAACAGATAATATAATCGACCGAAAACAGGTTTTTTAAAATTCCCAGATGCGAACGACAACTTTTCATTTTCCGTGTCTTTTTCTGTTTCATGTTTCACTTGAGATTTGTTAATAACATCTACTTCAATGATTAAAAAGAAATGTTAAATGTCATTATTGGTTCGCGATCTATTTTACTCGATCCAAATATTTAATGAGAAATATTTATTTCCGTTTTCGAATGTCAAACCATGCTTTTAGTGTGTTTTAAATAAAACTGAAGAGAACCTAACTTATTTTACCTATTAAAAGCAACGTTTTGTCTTGATTTTCATGAAAGAGAAACGTCAAATGTCAAATGTACGTCTATGAAAGTGGACGGACACTATTTTACTTTCTTTTAAAGTGTGCAGGCACTTCCATAGACAATTTAGGATAAAAATATTTAAACATTTAGCGCGAATTTTTATATAAATTTTGATTTTTTATTTATTTATGTGAGTGAGGTAGGGTAAGACAGTGCTTATGTGCCTATATGGAATGCACATCTCTGACTAAACCCAGCCTAACATGTCATAAGACCTAACCTAACCGTAAACTCATCAATTTCATCAATTATCTGATAAAAAAATAAACAGTCTACTTAATTGACTTCGATTCAGGAAGTTGCAGTTTAGATTTCCGGTCCACCGCACGCATTTGTTGCCATAAATTTAACCTTTCCTTGCCGGTGCTGTCAACTTAGTTGACACGTCTTTAATTATTTTAATATGTAAATGTACTAAACACACGGTACATGTTTCACAAGGAAATTTTATTTTAAGTACGATTTATTGTTGTCGTTTATGTTTTCATTATTATTTTTTTAAATATGTTTGTATAAGATTTATGAATAACATTTATGCTTTAAGTTTGTTACATATGTTTTTAATTTATATATGCATTTTGTAACCTTAAATGCACATTTGGGTTGTAACGTATAGTTACCGAATTTCGCACTATGAATTACAATCTCCGTCAGTCGGACGTAAACTTTCTGATGCATTCCTTTTGTACAAAATTATGCATGCATCAATTGATACACCAAACATTTTATCACAAATCAACATTAATACACCAACAAGAAAATCAACAAGGAGGATAAAAGGCATTTTTTATATTAAAACCTATCATACAAATAGGGGATATTTCTCTCCTTTGCCGCGGATATTAAAAAATTACAATACTATACACTACTCTAATAATGAAATAGACATTTTTAATCGCACAATTAATCAATTTAAAAAAGGTTTTACCATTAATATCAAACTGATAATGTGTATCATCACCACAGGTGACAATAAGGAGTTAGTTTATACAACTACTTTTAATATGTTTTCGACCTTTCACTTCTTTTTCATTCTTATTATCATTTTTGTCAGATAATGCTTGGTGTTGTTTATTGTACTTAGTGATTATTATTGCTGTGTAAACATTCATGTATGTAAGTTTTGGGCATATTGCCTGTTTTATGTACTAAAATAATGTTTTGAATAACAAGCTCCCGTTAGACAAACTATAGAAAAGTAGTCTAACGCGACTTTTTGCATTATATTTTTTGCAAAATGTCTTAAATTAAATAAAATAATATATTAAAAATACACATTTGAGGCATTTGATTATTTATACCCCTAGTTTATTCTAAATTGTTCGTGTAAATGAGTTTGCTGCTCATGAATATTTTATGTCATAGTTTTGATTTGCAGATACACTAAGTAGTATATATGTTATTTTACAATTATATTAGGTTAGGTTAGTTAGTGTAAAGCGCACTTGAGGTGAACCTTCACAAAACTGCGCTGCAAAAATTCACTCTTATTATTATTATTACCATAATAAAAACGAACCAAATAAAGACATTTAACGAAAATTAAAAATTACGACAAATTTCTGACCAAATGTATTTTTCCATTAATATGGTAAGGAACTTGAGGATCCATTTATCCAGTTGGTCACAGCAATCAGTGGATGATGATAATAAAAGAGCCGTTTTCAAATGTTAAATGAGAGACTGCAGCCTACCTTCGGTCATAGAGCAATGCACGCCACTGAGTAGAAGATGCTATCAGTATCGCCCTGGTGAAATTATTTTCTTGAATAGTTTTTGGGATATTATGCCGTGCTGTGCTTCCTCCTTCTTTAGCCAACGTTTCGGACAGCGTTACATTGTCCATCACCAGGGAATATTTTATTTATTTATTGGATTATGTGCCCATCTAGGCTTTTACATGGATTTTAGAACATAATATAAAAAGCTATAAAAAATTATAAGTACGTAGAGATTTTAAACAGTAAAGTGATGAATAATTTTTTTTCAAACGTTTAACAGTGACATAAAATAGAAAACTATAACAATATTATAACAAAAATCATTAAAGATAATGACTCAAGGTACAATATTACATACTCGTATTGTAGGATTCATTAAAGTGCTGGTATAGATGACCATTTACTGTATAAATGGAGTCAGCAAATATATCAACAATACATCCAAACTTGTTGCCCAGATCATGCATCCTATTGGTTAATGAATCAGACTGATAGTTGGTTGTGTAAGTGTTGCAGAAAAATGTTACAGTTTGTCTTGTGTTATTCGTCGGTACATTTAATTTAATAGTGACGAGGATGGCAGGGCTGTCAATTAGGTTGTTAAATATTCCATATAATACAACTAGGTCTGACATTATTAATTGGCAGATGTGTAGTTTGTATGTACGTAGAAATTATGGTATACCGTGTGGCGGGCATTAAACCCCTTAGGATAATAATAATAATAGGTTAGAATAATAATTATTATTATTGTTAGTATAACTTAATTAACGTAACGCAGTTTTCGGCGTTGAGCTTTTGTGTAGCAGTCAAGTACCGGATACCAAGAACTATTAAGCTTAGCCTCGTCATATTAATGTTTTTTTTGGATTTCAATTGCTTCCATAATTAGCCGAGCTCGATACGATTTGGGTCTTCCCAATACTTTGCGAACAAATATGTCTTTAGCCATGTTTAGTGACAAGGTCTAAAAATATCCAGGTACTTTCAAACTTGCTGTTTTACTCTTGTACGTTATTAACATTAAAACGGTACTTAAAATGAATTTAGCTATGTTTAGCAGTTGCGGTTCGTGGTCTAAACCATTGAGAGTTCAAGCGATTTAAAAAAAGGAAAGAATATCAAGCAGATTATGGAGTCATTTCATTTCTAAGGTTTAGTTTTGGGAAGGTATTACATATAAAAAAAATATTATTTAAAAATAGTACTAGGCAATACTAGAAATGGAATTAAGTTCACATTTGTGACAAGATTTATTTTGCCACAAAAATAATTAAAAATATAACATTTAAAAAAGTACGTTTTCCTTAAAATGCAGAATCTTTTAATTCTGACTTTTTGTATCGAACACCAAATAAACTAATAGAAATCGAATTCCATCACGAAATAACTGTTGCAAAATTAGAAATAACATAAACTTTAAAATACCAAACAGCAGTCACACAATAAAACAGAAAAACAAACAGAATAAAAGAAAAAAAAAACTCTAAAATATTTTCCCTGTCGCTGCGCACCGAAATAGCGAATTTCGGCTTTGACGCACGTTCTTGCACCGTTCAAACCTGTATTTATGTTGTATGAAATGTCCCATAGGTTTTTTAGTTCCATATGTGCGTTCCGGGGTTCAGATCGCGTTGTGTTCCTATTGGTGAATTTTTTTTACTATGGAGTTGTGGCGCGCTGCTTAGGAATTAGTAATGACAAATACTATGGAGTAGATAGTAGCGCGCTGTTCAAACTGTCGTAATATTATAATCCAAGTGAGTTTTGTTCGCTGTAGTTTTTATTTGGGAGTTAGTTCATTAGAGAAAAACGACAATGATGTTCAGTGAGCAAATCTTAGTACTTTCCAAACATCCTCTTCTCATCTCCACTGGATTGGATTTCATCCAAAATGAAATTCTGATATTCCATAGACCCACCAGCTCTGGATAGATGGAAGATCTTGTGCGATTTCACATAAAAAATAACATATCTCTACGCCTAGCTAATTAGACAGCATAATTTATTGTTTGTTTGAACGGGAATAAATATTTGTTAAATCTTAATATTAATATAAGAGTTGTTTACGACTTTCCTCAGAGGTAATAAATCATTTTCTATGACCACGCGTAAACAAATGATTCTCGTAAATTATTCTCGAGTTAATTTTGATTTTAAGTTTATATTTATAAGTTATATTTGTAAACAAGTTTCAATGGATGGACGCCATGCCAATAAGCAAACGAATTCATGCAGTAGATTTAATATGAACATTGCAATAAAGCTGTCAAAATATTTGGAGTTAGGAGTGTCACCACCGGTGACGCGATTCCACGACTCCACTCTACCGGCCGTTCGCGGAAGTTAAATTTTGTTGATTTTTATAAAATTAAGCGTCGGTGAAATTATAATATTTATTTTATAATAAATAGTAAGTTTAAATACAATTTTCAAATGGAGAATCTGACAACAAAGAAACAAGTAGTCTCTTTAACTGAAGGTTGGAAATAAGCAACTTGTGGGATATTGCGGTCCCTTTTATTGCTGGGGTCGTGTGCAGGAGGTGATGCTGTTCCACGCCCGGGTCTATTGTAGATGATAAGGGAACGGCTAGATAAGGTGTCCGGGTTAATTGTATTGTTGTTGCCACGGATAGATAAGGTGGACAGCCGGCTGCATACTCTCTTCGGGTCGGGGGCATTCTATAGTAGGTAACACGGGCGAAACCGGGTGTAAACTCATAATTTTACTCAAAGGGCCAATTCCCCAAAATTATGTCATCAGTACCTATAATTACAGGGAGTAAATTTCACACTTGCTTAATCTCGATGAACAGTATTCTCAATATGTATAATTTGAACCTGTAGGACATCAATAAAAGAAAAAGCCCAATTTGGGGAAAAGCTATGAAAAGGAACTTATACTCCGTTACAGCTTCTGATCAGTCACTTCAATAGTCACCAGTATCCTTTAAATCACTTAAAATATTGCCTCTACTGGATCCGAGATTTTAATTGCAAGTGAGCTTGAAGGCTCGTAGTAAGTCAGGAGAAGTGGGGTAGGTAGGTAGGAATATATATTAAGGTTTACTTATTTATCGTTAATAAGCAAGTACCTACACGCTTCCCTTATCAATATGGCGCGACCAGGGACCGTAGATATTTTGGATTCAAAGTGAAGACAAAAAACTTGATCAATCTTTATTACAAAATAAGAAAATTGAAAATGAAGTAGAAATTATAAAAAAAGAACAGCAGGAGAAAAATATAATCATTAATAATAAGAAATAATAAAAATGTTTTATTGTCTTCTTTTTTTATAACAAAATAATAAATAATGATATCCTCACTACGATTTCCCGTGTTGAGGATTTCATTTACAAAATATTAAATTACATTATATTAATATTTATTTCTTATGTATGTAAAGTTTGAAAATTTAGTTGTTATTATGTTCTTATCCATCTTTGTAGTGACAGTCTATATCGATGCCTTAGTTCAATAGGGAACTCACTCAAAATACCTCATTTTGAGAACTAACTAACCACCACGCCGTTTCCCCGCAGGGGTAGGCAGAGAGGACGGACCGCCAAATAACTCGATCTTGGCACACACTTATTACTTCATTCACATTCATACAATGTCTCATACATTCTTTTCTGTTATTCCGACTTCTGACATGGCCCGACTCAAGTATTTGATTCACTTGGTCGTACCATGTCTTCCTCGGACGTCCCCGGCTTCTTCTTCTATTCACATTCGCGTCATATATTCTCCTTACACTCCTCTCTTCGTTCATTCTCTCTACATGCCAAACCATCTAACGTCCCTAATCTTGCTCGCTACGCTTACATCAACCTTGCATTCTTTACGAATCTCAACATTTTTCACAGGATCATACATGGTTTTACCACACATTCATCTCAGAGATCTCATTTCTACAGCATTCATTTTACTTTCATACTTCCTCTGCCCAGTTCTATGACTCACTGCTGTACATCAGGTTTAGTATCAGCACTTCATTGTGGACTGCTAGCTTCAGAATAACAGAAGAGAATGTTTAAGATGTTGTATGGGTGTAATTGAAGCAAGAAATGTGTGCCAAGATCGAGTTGTTTTGCCTACCCCTGCGGAGAAACGACGTGAGTTAGTTAGTTAAAAATAAAATAATAGCCAAATTTTAAAGGGCGACAAACTTTTTAACAAAAAATACGAGTATTTATCGATGAATTTGGCAAGGAACTGTACTCTCATTTTTTCAGTTGGCCACTGCAATTAGATGAAGATTATAATAAAACAGTAATTTTTAAATACATTAATATACATACATTAATAATACATTCCAGAGTGGAAGATACTCTCAGTATCGCCCTGGTGAAAGACCACCATTCAGAATTGAAACGTTGCTTGAAATGGCTTTTAGCCGTGTTTGGTGACCAGATCTGAATAGCCAGGTATTCCCCACCTTCCTCTTCCCCTTCTCCTTCCCCTCCCCAATACCTTCAGCCTCACAACATTCCCCAATTGGGAATGCCATAGTCTCACTGGCTCCAGACGGTTGGGAGCAGTTGGGACTCTTGTGAGGTATTCATATAAAAAAAAAAAAAAAATATAGATATTAGGATTTTATTAATTGATTTTTATACTTAGAGGATCCACTTCGTAAAATTCGATCGTAATCACGCACTCCTTATGCAGGTGGAGACGAGGTTGAAATTCCCGCTAACCACCGGCCGCATGATTCCATTTACGCAAAAAAACATCTCCAAAATGCGTGTTTTATTTTATTTTGTAAAGCTCAGGCATAAATATTAAAATGTTAAAATACAAACTTCCCGTATTTTTTTCGACCGCATAATTGCGTTACAGAAAGCCAAGATAATATGATAATTATTATATCGCTAGTAATGTTGTACTATTTAATAGAGGTGCCAACAGATGGCGCTGATTGCTACATTTATGATTTGTACCGAAAGGCACGGCCTTTGTCGACACTAACACAAACGAGTCTTCCTTTGAATGCACATGCACATTTTTGTATAGAATACAGTCAACATTTGTTGCTTTTGACATGTTGAGTAGGCCGGTCGGTGGGACGCGCGCGAAGGACGCGGCGCGGCGCTGCGATTCATAGCTGGAACGAATGCAGATCGATTACTTGCAACAATTTTACACAATTTTGTGCCAATATGGAATGCACGCCTTTGAGTTTCTAGAATTATCTAGTTACAGAAACTGTTTCTATTTACGACGAAGAGCTTTATAACCCTGAGGGTGGCGGCCACCCCAAAATACACGTAATCAAAAAAGCTTCAGGGACGATTTCAACCAAGTAACTGGGAGGTTATTTTAATACGCTTTCTGCAGAAAATTGCTAGATCCACCGTAGATTGCTCGGAACTCCTACAACGGATCCAACTACGAGTTCCTAGTAGACTAACCAGATCTGACCAAATTCTTATCCTTCCTCGATGCAACACTAATTCTAAGCCAAACTCCTTCATCTATCAGGCATCAAACATCTTTAACACACACTACTCACAATTTGATATATTTAATTCTGCACCACACTCCATAAAGTCACACCGGCGATCTATCGAGCCTTTATAACTTCAGATACCTACTCACCTCATACACCACTTTCTTCTTTATATCATATAAATACATACACTAGTTTTTCTTGTTCTTTTATCATAAAATCACGCATACATTTCAACTAGATCGAGCCCCCTACCCCCTTGATTTTGTATAATTATCTTTTTAATTTTACTTTGATTTCTTAGAAAATCACTAGATTCACTCTTATATAAAACCCAAGTGGAAACCTGTAAATGGTCAAATTTATATCACTTATTAATTATACTTATTTTTTATTGAAACTTTTGGTCTCCCGAATAAACAAAAATAAAATAAAATACAAAATTATTTCTAAAGTTTAATTTTTTTTTTGATTCCGTATATGAACTGTAAATTCACGATATTTCCACTTGTGCCACGAGTTTTCGTACACCGTGTATAAAAATACTTCGTTCATTCTCATTCCCGCTGTGGACGACAGCAAAGTTAAGCGTGTCAAATTATAGCCTAGGATAATGTTTGCTTAGGTAAGGTTGGTTAAAATATTATTTTTTTCTGTCCTAGCGACGTCAGAATTAATAGACTTGCCCCAAGTACAATTTCGACGGCTGGAGACAAAGGTCACGCGACACGTGAGACCCATTTTGGCACCAGCCTAGTTCACTGCCGCCCACGTTTGAAACAAAGAAATATTCATTTGAAAATTTTATTTCATTCTAAAAAATTATTTTTTCAGATTGTTTCTAAACAATAACGTTCTTAAGTAGGTACCTACTTGTGTTTTCCGTTTTGAAAATATTCTACCCAAACAAGCGTTCTTATTTTGAATATTTAATCTGTGGCTAACCAGAGTGGCATATCAATGGGCTAACTAACTTTAAACTAATTTTAAAACGTTATAGCAACAGTTTTACATATTGGATTTCATTCAAACTACTCTCTAAACCTTTTCGACATTAATAAGGACAGAGAGAAAAACATTCATTTTTATATACAGGGATTTTAATTAAAACATATATCTATCAAGTAATATTAATGAAATATTTCGGTCTGCTCAGGGTTGAAGACATTGCTTCCTTTACCATTACGCCTTAACAGAAAATTCTATTTCCATCCCGAGAAAGACGCGCCATTAGCATCTCGGCATCTCAAGTCACGGAGCTGGCGACAACGGATTGGAAATGCGCTGGAGTTACGCCGGGTATTTTTAACGTATTGTCTATTTTTAGATGTTAAAGCTGTCGTGAGTCGAGAAAAAAAGACGCGTCTGCGGTCCAGCGGTTATGAATGCCTGAGAAGCTTTTTTATTGTTTGAAATTTCGGCGTTGCACTAGTATTTTTTTAAAATATTTTGTTTGTTTATTGTACCATATTTGTTGTTTCAAAATAAAGGCCTTTTTTATCTTTGGGGATGCTGTGTGGAAGGTATTTTCATGGAGAGGAAAAATTAAACAATGACATCGTGGATTCAATTACTCTCTTAACTAACTCCTCCATCACTTGTACAAGCGACATATTCCACTTGTATTTATGACAGGAGAAGTTTTTATTTGTCGATAAAATTTATTAAATAAATAAAATGTCTCGGGAGGGTGGTGTTCGTTTGTTTGTTTGTTTTGTATACAAAACTATAGTTTTATTCTGAGCTTGATAAAATTTTGCACACTTGACTTTTGAAACAAGAGGAAGGTCACTGTCTACATGAGATTTCGATACACCACCCCTTTCCCCTTTCCCACACCTTAACCCCTCGAGTCTATTTGAAAATAAATGATAATTTATCTTAAATGTGCATGGTAAATTTTTAAATGGCATTAAAAAAACATGTTTTTTCTCTTTCCAATACAGATTAAATCGTGTGCATTACTATAGCACAAAATGAGATAACATGACTTTTATGAGTCCGTTTCGGGCTGGGAGAAATATCTCCCCAAAATAATCTACGGCTATTTGTTTTCTGGGAGAGATATCTCCCAAAAAGACTCGAGGGATTGAAGCAGAATTTTGGTACTTCTTGGAGAAATTCCACAGATTTTATTTTTTTAACTTTCAATTAAGACATACTTATAATGATGTTGCACTCCCATGAGTTATCAATTCAAAACATTATGGGACTGGTAATTATTGATACATAATATTAGTTTTTTTTTTATTAAGTTTGTAAGGTAAATATGTATATGTAAATGCAAAAAAATAACAAAATAAATGTCCAGGCTCTAAACATACAGATGCAATAGTAATACACAACAACGTTTTACAAGAGAGAAGAAAGTATGTTTACATCAGAATCTATAAAGCTTAGCAGGACGGCTATCAGAACAGAGTTGGTATCTATGATAAATGGTTATCAAAATAGCAATTAAAAAAAATAAGATTGCAGAACATCATTTCGAGATTTTTCCGAAGCGCACACTTGCCTCAATTCCTCAGGCAACTTGTTAAAGCTGGTATGTGCAATGTATTCCAATGATTTCAGTCCGTATTTTGTCGAGTGTATTTTTGATATGTGTAGTTTGTGATGTTGTCATTCAAATAAAGAAGAAAATTACTGGGTAGGGGTAGGGGTAGGGTTAACACATTATAACCTCAAAACCATTAAAAACCATTACTTATTACTTCAGCTAGTGTAACATAATATTATATGACGTTATGGATATTCTACGATTCTCGCGTTAGACCTTTCGAAGTTGCAGACAAAATTGTATTTATTTATATCACAAATGAGTATGATTATCTCGTAAATTTACGTTTTGAAAAGACCAGACGGCCTCTGTGGTCGCGTGGTCAGTATTGCCGGATAGTTTATTACTCCGGAAGTCTGGGATTCGCAGATTCATAGAGGAAACAACCGCACAGCGTGTAGGCGTTTTTGTCTGGACGTTGCGATCGTTATATCACCCACAATATTATTTACCATGCGAACTGATAATGAGATCACAACTGTTTTCAAGAACACAGAAATAAATTTTCTAATTATTTTTATTATTATTATTATTTTATTTTTTATTAATTTAAAACATTTTACGATAAATGTAATTACAAAAGTCCCGATAAACTACTTTTTAGTAGTTTGTCTAACGGGAGCTTGTTATTCAAAACTTTACTCTAAATTTACAGTTAAGGTTACAAAATATATATATGTAAATAAAATAAAAACATATGTAACAAACTTAAAGCATAAATATGTCTCAAGAATCTTAGTGAAAAATATTTCTACAAAAATATAAAATGAAAAAAATAAATCGTACATAAAATAATATTTCCTTATTATATAATATAAATAGTTTATTTCAACTAGCCAAGTTTTCAATATATCTATTAACTGAATGAATTTAAAAAAAAACTTTGTATCCAACAATTTATTAAATATACACAGATATATCTACATGTTTCGAAAGCGATGCTTTCTTCTTCAGGAATACATAGAATAATGTATATATATACATATATAATAACTTAATTTTGGATTTGAGGCCAAAATACCCATCCAAACTGAATGATATACCTTTTTAAATAAAGGTTTAGTAAATATCTAACATGGGTGAGAAGTATTTTATTTATTTTTGTTTTAAATTATGAAGTATAAGCCATGAAAAAAAAAATCATAATTTTAGAGGCAGCTTAGAAAATTATTTTCGAACTTATTGTATATATATATATTTAAATATCATAATTGCTATGTAAATATGATTACGTAAAAAAAATATATAACAAAATATTAAAAAAAATAATGTTTTTTCGGGTCGATATTTTAAATTATATATGTGTTCCAACGTAAATTGGTCGTTTTTAATTTAATTTAAAGTCCACCATAACGCTTATTTTAATATATTTTTTAACATTTTTATTTTATATTTCATTATATTTTCAAAGCAGACGGGGTAAATTTTTTTTTAATCACCGTTAGTTAGCCCCCAAATAATTACTCTAAAATCGCGAAAAATCAATTCCTTTTATGGCCTATATTTCATAATGTAAAACGAAAATATATATATTACTTCTCATCCGTACTATATATTTACTATACTTTTTGATGAAAAAAAATTTCATTAGGTTTAGGTGAGTATTTTGGTCACAAATCCTAAATTAAGTTATGTATGAAACGGCAGCGCAGCCGTTCCTCTTAAATGAAATCGGTATCTATCTCAGGATGCAGAAGGCGGCAAGTAGACATATTGGCACCGAGGTTAGGTGCAAAGTTCATGTCCTGTCTGATATAAAAATATTCCAACAATCTCGAAAATAATTGGTTTCTTCCTGTGCTCAGCTGATACCATAGTCACATCTCAGCCAAGTCGCAGAGGTCATTTGTTAACTCTGTCCTTCAGTGCGTAAATTTGAAAATATCTACATAGACTTCAGAATGATTTTTCCTATCTAAAGGCAATCAAAAATGACAACATAATTTCTTCAAAAGATTGTTTTGTGGCGTCGTTATTAATAAATGAATTAAAAATTACTTCGTTATCACCACTTTATTAATATATACATATCAACATGTTTCGAAAGCTAAGCTATCCTCGTCAGAAGTATACAGAATACTAAAAAATAATTATGTCAAGTATGGACAAATGATAAACATAGAACACAGTAATGTAAGAATAGACAAATTATAAATTCAAAAATAGTTACCTCTTAAATTATTTTCTCATTAATAACAACATTTATAATATTATTAATTTAATTTTGTTAATAATAATTACGGTAATTTTATTTTTTAAGGCTTGCTATTTCGTTTATTTTATTTATATTATTAGTAAAATTAATTTATTTTTAAAATTTCTAATACATTTTTTATTGTTTAATACTAGCTGATTGAAGTTGTGATTTCTTGCTTGTCGTTTGGGTTCCATAATTGATTTGACAACGAATGTAATGCTTTGTGACGTCTATTACTATCTCTAAATAAATAAACATTCATTTGAAAATTTTGCTTCATTCTAAACATTTATTTTTTCGAAATATGTCTAAATAAAACAAGTTTTTAAGTAGGTTCCCACGTGTTTTTCTATTTTGAAAATATTCTACCAAAACAAATATGTAATCTGTGGCTAACCAGAGTGGCATATCTATAGGCTAACCTCAATATAACATGGCGGGTAAATAAAATGTAAATGTTTTTCATACTAATTTTAAAACGTTATAGGAACAATTTTAAATACCGGATTTCATTAAAACTACTCTCTAAACCTTTCCAGCAATAGTAATAACAAACTGTGCTATTTTCAGCGAAACCGGTCTCGTAATTTTCCAGAAAATCGAGGACAGACAGACAAACATTCATTTTTATATGTAGAGATTTTAAAATTATTGTTGTATTTTCTAATTATTTGTCTATACTTAGACATTATTTTTAGTAGGTATGACGAGGGGAGCTTTGCTTCTGAAACATGTAGATATTTACATATTGAATACAGTGGATATAAACAAAGTAATTATTATTAATTTAATAAGTACGACTCCACAAAGTGATTTTACATCTTTTGAAGAAATAAAATTATTTATAGTGTAATTAAAAAATTGTATTTTCGAAAATACTCACATAGGTCCTAAAGGGTTATGACTTCTCGGTCAGTCATTAATAAATTTACATAAATCTTTGGTCAAAAAACCAGCTGTGAAAGTTTTCAAAACCGCATATCGTTTATTTCATTTGATTGTACCTTTAATGTCTTTTCGAAATTTTATTGCGTTGTTTGTGGTTTTCTCTTGCTTCTTTGATTGTGGCTAATTACTGTTTTATTTAAATACTAACCTTAACATTGCTTTTACCCAATCATTTTCTAATGGAACATATGTAAATATGGAATGAATACGATGTCGTCTCTTTTTTGATAGCGATTTAGTGAATATTTTATAATTGCCGACATTCTGAGGGAGAGATCGATTCAGACGGTTGCTGATGGTTTCATCTCTTCCTCGCATCCAATAAATTCTGGTGTCCCACAAGGATCGATTCTGTCTCCGACATTGTTTTTGTTGCACATCAATGACCTCTTGAAATGTGCTCCAATCCATTGTTACGCGGATGATAGTACAGTCCATGATAGCTTTTTATTTGACAAGCCCCCAAAGAGCACACAAACTCCAAGGGCTCGGAGGGCTTTGAAGCAGGGAATGGACGGTTACCTCGAGAGGGTTTCCTCTTGGGGTAAGAATAACCTCGTCGAATTTAATGTTTAAAAGACCCAATCATGTCTGATTACGTCTAAAAGGGATCAAAATGACAATATAGTCTATTTTAATGGAAAAAATCTTCCCGACAAGCCCTCCATTGATATGCTTGGTGTAACTTTAAGTGACCAGCTCAGGTATTGGGGGCTCCATCGAAGCCAGAGTAAAGTTAGCCTCCCAGAAGCTGGGCGTATTGTACAGAGCACACAGATACTTTAATAGTACGCAACTGCTGACCCTGTACAAATCACAAGGGCGCCCCACTGTAAAATTTGGTAGCCACCCCTGGTCGGGAGTCCCAAAATATCTGAAACCCTTGACTGTGTGCAGAAACGGGCGGTCCGTTTGATAGATTGGCCTATCTTAACAAACGGACTTCAATCTTTGTAGCATAAACGTCAGGTGGGATTGTCCTTGTTTTACCTGTATTTTAATGGAAGATGCTTTGAAGAACTAGCGTCATTGATCCCTTCGGCATCGGTGCTTTTACGACTCGTTCCTGTGTTCAACATCTCCGCTGTGGAATGATCTGCCAGCCTCTGTGTTTCCTCCATCCTACAACATGGGTCTCTTCAAGACCCAAGTTCACTCCTTCCTATCCTCTAAAAGACCCTCCACACAGCCTCCCCAAATATGATATAGGCCTTGAGGGAAATTATTTCCTTCAGGGTCTCCTGTGTGGAGTTACCGTCAAAAAATATGTTAATTTTGAATATATGGGGCAACTTGCCAAATTCTTTCAACTTCATTTTATTTTATTTATATTTGGGAAAATTGACAGCAAATTCTTATATATATTTATAATAATAAAAATAATAATCATGCCAATTATAAATTTTCCATTGCTGATGATAAATACTATTAGTAAAGTGTGACAATTTACAGTTTTAAATCAGTTAGCTTAAACCATATCAGTCGGGGAGGGGAACATAGGAGTGGGATAAAGGTACACAAAGGACTAGAGTAGATGAAAAGGTGGTTTAACTTATATAGTTTGAGAGCGGTCGTGTAATGGATTTTAATTTAATATCACGTATAGTTGAATGATAAAAGATCATTCCATAAAAGCATTCAATTTAAATGCAATAATGCATAGATTATTTTTTTTAGATTTAACGTAAAAAGCATAGTTTCTTTTTGTGGGATTATCAACATTAAAAAATGTTCTAAAATAATAAATCCGATAGCAATTCTTGCTTTTCGTTTTTTGAAACGCCGCTCGTCTGGAATTTAAAACAAAATAACAACTGTCAAGTATTGCATCATTCCTTGACGCGCACTTCATTTGGGTTTTATTCTGTAAAATCTTCTAAAATATAAGGAAATAACTCTTTTTTAAACATTGTAATTACATATATTCAGCTTTATGGGAATATAATAAAACTTCAACAATATTTTCGTATTTGATTCATATATATTTTTATATATCATTAGAGTGATTTTTTCTTCTCTGAATACAAGTAGCTATTCTAATTAAATTAATAATGATAGAAATACACAGTTTCTATAAATATATAAACACATTATCTGGTAAGATGGAACAATTTACAAAAAAAATAAATTATTACAAACACAGACTCAGCCGGTGCACGGTGGGCCGCGCGCAGATTTACCCCCGACACACGACGGAATCCAGACCACGGAAGCTCGGCGTTCCAAGGGTTAAATAATATAATCGAATTTAATGTTTACCGTAAAGCAACATTCATAGATATTGTTATTCTTACATAAACACTCAGTCCATTATTCAATGATTCCCCAGTTAGTTAAAATCCGGCAATCAAAGGATAATTTGGAGATTGAATTAACAAAAGTCAAACAAATAAATTTAAAAAATGGTTACACCACACATTCTATTGACAATTTTTTTAATAAAAAACTTAATCTCATCTCAATTAAATAAATTTTTATTCGATACGTATTCCAAGTCAAGTTGTACATTTGACACATCTGATGTAACAGACGGCCTCCATGGTCGAGAGATAAGGCTCTCGACTACGAATCCGAAGGTTGCGGGTTCAAATCCCGGCGTGCGCAAGTAAATTTAATTTGATTAATTTGTGTTGTTTCACAATTAATTCATTTAAAAATAATATACGGTATATTTGCGCACGTTCCAGAGTGGGAGATACTCTCAGTATCGCCCTGGTGAAAGACCACCATTCAGAATTGAAACGTTGCTTGAAATGGCTTTTAGCCGTGATTGGCGATCAGATCTGAATAGCCAGGTATTTCCCCACCTTCCCCTTCCCCTTCTCCTTCCCCTCCCCAATACCTTCAGCCTCACAACATTCCCCAATTGGGGATGCGATAGTCTCACTGGCTCCAGAGGGTTGGGAGCAGTTGGGGCTCTTGTGCGGTATTCATATAAAAAAGTATTAAAAAAAAATCGAATTTTAAACAATTCGTTTCAATGGCGTAGAATTAAATGGGAAAATTGATCAGAAACATTCAAGAAAGCAGATGTCACTCTGTACATAATCAAAACATGGCCAGGCTATCATTCACTCACACTTAATGCCAATAAAACCAAATTCATCACTTTTAAAATAAACAATACTGAAAATTCAGAAACAAACATCAACTTTAAAATTCATAGCTTACCACATTTAAATGGTCAATATAACTGTCTATCATTGGAGAATGTTAACCATATAACGTATCTAGTCATAAAAATTGATCACAATTTAAAGTGGACAGATCACATCATTTGTTTAAATAACAAATTTAAAAAAAATACTTATTTTTTTAAAACAATCAGGAATGTCCTCAGTAGAAAGATTTGATTACCATTTGCATGGCTCTCTGCCAATCACTATTAGAATATGGTATTATCGGATGGGGCAGTGCTAATGATAATATTCTTAATTTACTCATTAGAACACAAAAAGCTATCATGTAAGAGCTAATACTGACGAAATCTTCAACAAACTTAACATTATGTCAATAAAACAATTATACTTTAAAATAATACTACTTTACATTAATAAATACAAAAAACAAAAAATCACACATATTAGAAACACTAGATAACAGAGTCAAAAATATATACAACAAGGAACTACGAGTACAAACACAACATTTGGACAAATAAACTTATTATATTATGGTACTAAACTCTACAGCAAAATACCACTCTCCTTCAAAAATAACAACAGCCATAATAATTTAAAAAATCAAATAAAACACTGGATACGTTACATAGGGAGATCTGAAATAGAAAATATATTAACACCAAATACAGACTAACACTGAAACCACTCAATTGGACTTAAAACACATAGAATTATTTTATTTTTTTCATCAAGCACATCAATTTAATATAATACAATTTAATATTTTGTAAATGAAATCCCCAGCACGGGAAATCCCATTGAGGATATCATTATTTGTTATTAGGCTATGAAAAAAAAGAAGATAATAAAACATATATATATATATATATCAAACATTTCTGCAATTAGCACAAAAAACTTGCCTGCCCACATTAAACCCGTGTTCTACACAGAAATAAAATCATTTTAAAAACAGCATCTAAGCTCTGATCAGAATGTATTTTTCGGTAAATTTGTGAATATTTTTTATGTCACAATCGTTCGGTAAATTAATAAATTGTTTCCTTTGACAAATTTATACTTTTGATTGCAACCTGACTTATGGCAATACATAAGACTTCTTCAAATAATTTTTTTACGGGATACATAACGCAAGGCCATGCATACCCATACCGCTTGTACTAAAAGCTGTGAAATAGTAACACTGCACTTCTGGTAATTTTTCACAATTAAAAATTTGAAATTAGGGACTCGATGTTATTTTCCATCCATTCAGGCGATGCAATGCGAAGTAATGCAAAATCATGTGTTTTTAGTTTGAACATTTGATAGCCTAGAAATATCGTAGATGGTTTAAATAAATACTGCAAGTAGAACACACCTTGGCCTTTTGTTCAACCGGGCATTTTTTTGGCGAGTCTTTTATAAGCCTAGAAAAAAATAGTTTAAAGTGCAATCTCGTACTTACGAATCCCTTTTCCAATATTGTCGTATTGTCCATTGTGGCTAATAAGTTTCTAAGAATATGAATGAAAAACATTTTAATAATTATGCCTGAGCTTTACAAAATAAAATAAAACACGCTTTTTGGTGATGTTTTTTTGCGTAAATCGAAACATGCGGCCGATGTTACGCGGGAATTTCAATATTTTCGTCACCTGCATTTGGAGTGCGTGATTTCGTTCTGATTTTAGGAAGTGGATCCCGTTCAATCCAAAAAGGTTTCCTGGACGTCAGGCGGTTGGTCGGGAGATTTGCAAGGTCATTTTGAAGTGGAATAGTACTATTCACAAATGAATAGTACAAAAACAGGATGTGATATTTCTTATCAAAGTACATGGCAATATTATCAGCAAATTAATTATTTTGTTATGCGTGGATTCGTAGGCGGTACAACTTGGCGAAAAATGCGGTTTTAATAAAATTATTTAAAGTAATTTGTCGTCCATATATTGCAATACAAGATGAAGTAACCGAAGTTTCCCGGGGTTGTTAAGAGGAACGGCTGCGCTGCCTGTTTCATAAATAACTTAAAATACGTAAATAAAAATACTAAAACAAAACATTTAAAAAAAAAAAGGTTTTTTTGGGTCGATATTTTAAATTATGCACGGAAAATTTGTGTTCCAACGTAAATTGGTTGTTTTGAATATAATCTAAAGTCCACCGTAATGTTTATAATTGTTAAAGTTGCCTCTAAAATCGCGACAAATCCATTCCTTTAATGGTCTATATTTCATAATGTAAAACAAAAATAAATAAATTACTTCTAACGCGTACTAGATATTTACTAAACTTTTTAATGAAAAAAAAGATCATTTGGTTTAGGTGAGTATTTTGGCTTCAAATCCAAAATTAAGTTTTGTATGAAACAGGCCGTGCAGCCGTTCCTCTTAATATTTTGGATTAAAGTTTTATAAACCCTAACCCTACCCTACTCCTTCCCAAGTGTGCAAAATTTCATCAAAAAGTATCAAAAATTGGATTTAAAGGTAAAAAAGGGGGATGGTGATGGTTTTTAAGAATCTTATGTAGACAGTGACCTTCCTCTTGTTTTGTAGGTTCAAGTGTATAACATTTCACAAAGCTCGGAATAAAACTGTAGATTTGTATACAAAGCAAGCCCGCCCGAGATATTCTTCTTTATAATAATAATAATAATAATAGTTGGATGACTTGTATAGCGCCGTTTTTGTGAGAAATCACCTCAAGGGCGCTGTACAAATATTTCTTAACTAATTATGTACAGACAGATACAGAAAAACATATAATTACCTGGCAGGTCGCTTTAGATGAACACAGTTTTAGAAAAATTTAATTATAGAGATAGTTTTACATGGTTATTTGTTTCTCCTTTTCTATTGATGTTACATTTATTAGATGATTGGTGGCACAAGAAGAGTTGGTATTTATTGAATTATTGGTATTAATTTTTAGGACTGGAAAGTATTCATAAAATGAATTTTAGGACTCGAAAATATCTATAAAATTACCTTAAAAAGCGTAAGAAGCTTTAATAAATATTAACGTTTTTTTTTTTATTTTTTATTTTACACTTTGGTTGTTTACAGTGTTGCGGGCTGTGGACGCATTTGCGCACCGATGCGTGAATTTTTAATTATATATATATTATATTTTATTTTTATATATATATTTTATTTTTATTTAATGACTTTAGGTAAGTACTAACCGGCCGGCCTAGCTAAGCAATTTACAGGTGAATTTCTTTAATTTATGGATACGATTGTCTGAAAAGATGTGTTTTAAGTTTAGTTCTGAATTCTGTTGAGTCTTTGATAATTCTTAAGTCATGCGGCAGTTCATTCCAGGCTTTAGGTCCTGACACTCCGAAAGCACGATCACCGAACTTAGTATTAGGTGTGCGCTTTGGTTCCTTCAACCTGCCGATGGCTGATGACGCTGCTGACCTGAGGGTGGACTGCCGTGAGTTGGTATTTTCGGGAATACACAGTTCTGATAAGTAAGCCGGAGCCATTCCGTTAAGTGACTTAAATACCATCCAGCAGAGCTTGAACTGGGTTCTTTCAGGACATTTGAGCCAGTGGAGATTTTTTAGATGCTCTGAAATGTGAGAATATTTAGATACGCCGGTGATAAGTCTTGCTGCAGCGTTAAATACTGATTGCAATTTGTTAATTTGGTATTTGGGGAGACTCGCATATATTCCGTTGCAATAATCTAGACGTGACACAACGTACGAATTGACAAGCAGTTTAGTTGCCTCTCTTGGCAGGTTTCTCCGTACTGCTTTTATTTGCCTTAATTGAAAGAACCCTGTACTTACAGTTCTGTTTACTTGACTTTTAAGTGAAAAGTCTGCATCCAGATTGACACCGAGTAATTTAACATACGTCTTCGGAGTAATGTCACTTCCCGAAATATTTATTGGGGAGTTATCAATGATATGCTGACGTCTGCTTGTGGCGGTCCAGAGAAACTATATAATAAAAGAATAAGAAGAAGTAGTTGGCGTCCAACTCGGGGTATTTTTAAAAACTAGGAAGATACCGTTGAAAACAT